>JABXWE010006530.1:0-27809 GCA_014611495.1 Limonius californicus | reverse complement strand
GTGTTGCGCGTTTAGAGTGCCACAGACATAGAGGACCTACAGCTTAACGTGGGCTCCGAACCACGGGAAGTGTAAACACTTCTACTCCAGAGAAGATTTACTAGGCAGAATACCTCGCTGGTTTGCCATTGCCTTGCGAGGGAGAACGGCCGTTAAAAATCCGATGTTCCGGTACTGGGAATTGAACCCAGGACCCTCAGCGTAGAAGTCTAACGCGCTAACCTCTAGCCTACGGCCGCCTCCTGATCCTTTTGAGTTGTATTTATTAATTTTTTTTCGAAACGATTCAGGTAAATAAGATGTTTGCTACTACTGCAAGCATTTTGTAAGAGCTTTTTAAGTATCACAAGATGGATGTTACCATTACAATTTTTTTGGAAGCTAGAACCTAAAGGGGTTGAATCTTAGCTTATGAGCCATGTTGTAGGAACGATTTCTAGAAATTTTCAATGAGTCCTTTACTTCCAGAGATATAACACATTGTACGTTTTCAAATTGAAATCCTGTATAAAGATGAGTCTTCTAAGACCAACTATCATATCTCAGTTATCAGAAGTATTAAATGTTTTTTGTGTAATTATGTATTATAGACTGACCTTTTAAAGTATGTCTTATTATTATTTTATGTTCTATACTGTATTGTATTCTATATTCTAGTAATGTTTTATATTTTTGAAATTCTCTTTTAATGTGTCAAAGAGCCATACGATAAATAAATAAATAAATAAATAGACTGACGTTTAACCATCAATCTATTCAGGTCCTATTTATCTATGCCATTTTATTGTTACCGATGTTAGCGGTAGTATGTGAATACAATTATATAATTGATTCAAAACTGGGTTTAAACTTGACATATTAATACCTTAATAACTACAACCTACAACAGGTGCAAACTAATTTTAAAAAGTTACGTATCTCTTCTAAATGTTTATGTTAACACCGGACTAATTTGAACTGGCAGACCAAATTCACAATAGCTTCTTAAATATTTTAGGAGAAGCCTCAAAGTAACTAAATACAAGAAAAATATTTCGAACAATGGCCAGCAGTAAAAGTTTTAATTTAAAGAAAATATTATTAGCGTTTTCCAGACAATGTTTAGTCTTGCCGGGAAAGTCAAAAAAGTTGTCCAATAATTATTCGTTTTATAGTCGATTCGTCTTGGAAGACTCGCCCTGTACAGTTACCGTCATCAAGAGCAAGTAATGCATGGAAATGTAGCCAAGCAATTAAAGAACTAAGACGACCTCGCATGGTTACCATAAACGTCCAGCATGATTATCTTAGCTGGTCACCTTCTCTTTATACAGGATGATTCTATACATTTTCGAAAAACTTTAACCACGTACAATTGAGGTTATTTAACCCCTAAATCTACAGTTCTGTGTGAAAAATGGATGAAATCTGACCCAGACGTGAAATATTTGTAAATTAGGTGTATGTATTTAAATCATGAATTCTATTCGAAACTCTCTTAAATTACTCTTTACCTATAAAATTTTGGAAAAAAATTGTTGAGTCTTTTTTTCGGAAAACAGAACACTGGTTCAGAAGTTGCAAAAAACTCAGGTTAATAACGATCTCGTTTTCATGATATACCCTAATTTACAAATTCCCTTCTGGATTTCATCCACTTCTCACAATCAATTGTACATTTCTCGCGACTGAATATTAAGCTTGGACTGTGAGCTTACTAAAACAACAAAGTTTATCAAAATGGGACAAGAAACAAAAAAATTATTTACATTACAGTGAATAGATGTCAAAATAATTTTAAGCGCTAGATTTCCGCAAAGGTGCCGAATTTGGAAAATGTACTAGGTGATTTAGGGGTTAAATAACTTCAGCTATAAGTGGTAAAAGTTTTTCGAACATGATTAGAATCGCCCTGTATACATAAATTGCGCAGATTTAAATTATTAATTAGTAAAATACATTTCTAATCCAATTAGAATTGATGAACCATACATACATAAATTTTATTAGTACTAACAATTTCCTATTATTAAAACTAAAAGTTTAAAAAATACAATTTTTTATATAGTTAATGTAAAGATACCTGGATCGAGGGAAACGGCATCAGTTACTATTACTGTAAATGCAAAAGCAAGAACAGCCACCGCGATTCCTCGCCACATCTTTGCACTTGCTGCAGCAGAGTTCCCTATAACTGCACGGTTCACTAAATTCACTCAAGTCGAACAGCTTCCAAATGGACACTGCTGGACTTTACTTGTTTGCAGCAATCATATGCTGTGTAGTGACATTACCGACTAGGAGTGGGATGTTACGACCAAAAAGCCTTTTAATTATCTTCCAATTAATTATTGTCGTTCGTTCTTAACAGGAAACCCTATACGTTAAGTGTAAATATCGCAACCGTGGCCTTAGTAGAGGGGAGAATATTTAGAAAAATTAATTTGCAAAATCTTCCGTTAGCAAGTAGTTATTGACGTAATAATAATTTTATGTAATAAACTTTTTGGAGAATGTTCTTGCGTTGTAGAATGTAACAAGGCAAGCTTTACTTAAAAGTTTATCTTCATCTAATAAGTTTTCCGAAATCGTGTTTTTCCGATAATTTTTTTATCTATTGTTTTATTTATATACAAAATCAAAAGCTGCCGCATGTTTTCCTGTGATAAATATCAGCTATCTGTTTTAGTTATCGCGAAATAATGCACTACGTGATATAATGTTTAAATTAAAACCGTCAATCAATAACCAGTATAGGTCATCAATGGAATTATGAGAGTGGCATCAAGAATAGACATTAAATTTCGTTTCAGTAAAATAATTCGTTCTAAGGTGTCGATAACTTGTTTATAGTTTACGTTACAATAATTAAACTAGTTTCAGTTTTTAAGAAACCTTTGAAATGTATCCGATTATATGGTAAAGAGGCTATAACTAATATACCAATTCTAGTTTATTCAAATACGTTATCAGTTATTATAAAAATTTAACAATGTAACTATTATTCGAAAAAGTTATTTTTATTTTGAAAACCTCTTCAAACATGTAAGTTACATGGTTGGGCTTTGTTAAATGTAGGCGACTTGCTTGCGAAATATTTCGAAATTTACAACCTAAATGTAAGACAGTAAGTTGTAGGAAAATAGTTCTAAAACTCCAGCTAAACATTTACAGAATCTCGGTAAAGAACCGATAACATTAAGTGTATTAAGTATTCGTCTTGACATTTTTCTTGAAAAAAGATTCCACAATCGACGCTTTGTGTGTGTGCATGAGCGACGTATTCAGAAATTATCGAGTTGATAGTAACAAAATTTGAAACAGCCGAATAAAACCAAACTTGATCGCTCCTAGTAGTTTCTCAGAGCAATTCGAAAATGGAAATTAGGCATTTGAAAATCAACAATTCCCAAGACTTCTGCAGAAAATGGACCTGAGCGCTTTAATTCAAATAAAATATATGGATTTCCGAACTCCCTAGCTTAAAAAAATGGTCAATGGTCATTATCTCAAATTCTTGCCAATTTGTAGTTTCTGCACTTATAGGCTGAAATTACGTAAAAATTTTGAAAACCTAACTATTAGTGATGGTCACAATCGAATGAGTTTAATAATCGAATGATTAGTATTCGAATAATTCTAATAATGGAGATATTCATTCGAATTAATCATTCGAATCCAAAATGAGCGCGCATTTCTGCAATGTAAGAATTGTCTCGCATCGTACCATTCGAATGATTACTCTCTGACACCCCCACTCTTATCTCGAATTGTTTTTCCGGTTCTTTACTGAATTATTTTCTGTATTTATTTAAATAACAACTATTAAGATTAACCTGCATGTAAATGCCGTTTTATGGTTTTCTATGTTATATTATAAGTTATACATGTTAACGATGTTTTCAATTATTTTATTACAATTGTTTAAAATAAGAAAGAGGCGGCCGTAGGCTAGAGATTAGCGCGTTAGACTTCTACGCCGGGGGTCCTGGGTCCAATTCCCACTACCGGAACATCGGATTTTTAACGGCCGTTCTCCCTCGCAAGGCAATGGCAAACCAGCGAGGTATTCTGCCTAGTAAATCTTCTCTGGAGTAGAAGTGTTTACACTTCCCGTGGTTCGGAGCCCGCGTTAAGCTGTAGGTCCTCTATGTCTGTGGCACTCTAAACGCGCAACACAGGCATAGGAGAGAAGATCGCTACGTCTCTTAAGAGACAAAGCACCCTAAGAAGAAGAAAATAAGAAAAAAGTTTTATGTAATTTTTTTAACAATGACATTAATTCCTAAAATTATTTTATTTATTTATCTAGTGTATGACAATTATTTAATAGAGTAATAATCAATCTAAAAAATTCTACAATTAGTATTTTTGAATTTAAGTATGGAAAAGTAGAAATAAATATTCCTAACTTAAGCCTGCCCAGTTCAAAATTCTAAAACCTTATTTTGCTAACGCAGCTGCACATGCGACTCCACCACACAAAACAAATCAAAGATGTTACTTTGTAGTTTATTTTTTCATATGTTCTCGAACAACAAATTAATTCGAACACTATCAAATTATATACCGACACAAACGATATTTCTATTACTAGCCGAATAACGGAACAAAAGTAATCGTATGCGTGCATAACCGTATATTTCGAATTGTTTCATACGAGATGCGTGAGCTACTAAACGAACGTAGTTCGAGAAGAATTTATCATCGAAACAATTACTCGCATCTCGAGATATCCTGAGATATATGCATAGTCGAATATTTCGAATTATTTCATTCCAGATGCGCGCGTTGCTACGATCGTATTCGAGAAGTTTTTATCCTTCGAATAAATTACTGACATCTCGAGACATCTTCAGATATATACATAATCGAATATTTCGAATGATTTCATTCATTCATAAAGATACGCCCATTACTAATATATGTATAGCCGTATAGCGGACTATCTGTTTCTACTGCATGCCCAGTTAGCTGTTCGCGAAAGTTATAGAACTAAATGATAAGCACTACATCGCACTATCAGTGGTGTATATTTCAATGACTTACTTCAAACATGTTTGTGATGAAAGTATTTTAGATGTAAGAAAGTTAGGATTTATGGAATAGATCATCATCCGTTGCAAGGTCCGCAAAGTAAAGCTTTCTGCCAGTTTTCAGTCTTCTTAAATAACATGAAATTCAAAGATTGTTTGCAATTTTTGTTCTATTTAACTACTGACTTCTACCAATTGTAATTTTTAAATTCTCTCTCGCTAAAGAGGGCCACCAGTGTTTCTGACTCTATCAACGTCGACTAATGAATTGCCGTAAATTGTTGTTGGAATTTCATTACGAATGTAGGTCGCCCTCAGTTTGCGACGGTTCTATTTACGCCGAGTGACAATAATGCGGCACGCTTTAGTTTAGCGTGTCATGTGTCTGCGAATGCTGCTGGCGTATTATTAGTGAAATATACTTCTTTTTATTATTTAAATTGAGAAAGAATAAAACCATGTGTAATAAGAGAAGTGAAGTAAACTTAGTTAAACATGGTGCTAGAAAAACCAGCTAGATTAATCACGCTTGAACGAAGACGAGGGCGGTTCGAAGAATAGAGTATGGGCAGACATATCCGTTTGTAGTAGTGAATTTACTTCTATGTACTGTGACTACCATTCTGGAAAACGCAGATAAAATGAAACTGCCATCCAGCAATTTACAACAGTAAATACAATAAAAGTACGTTACAGCAGAAGTAAACTTACGTGTATTTTACGATGCCGTGGAACTTATTGTCTCTGACTGTCGTGGTAACATGAGGGGGTTGAAATAAGAGGATGTAACTTCTTAGAAGGAAACGTAATCAGTAAAGAAACTTGCAGCATGTACTACCTGCTCTGCAAACATATATTAATATACGAGGTCGGACAAATATATAACGGGATTGATCAAATACAAAGCATGTGAGGTAGCCATAGGTGAAAATACCTCTAGCGTCCTTCGAAGTAATCTCCCTCGATTTATACGCACTGTTGCCATCGACGATACAAGTCGCGGAAAGCCTGCTTAAACTTGTCACGAGGAAGTGCATTTAGTTCGGCGGTAACATTCCACTGAATGTCTTCCACGTCGTCAAAGCGCCTTCCCTTGAGGCTCTATTTCAGCCGAGTAAACAGCATGAAGTCCGCTGGAGACAGATCCGGCGAATAGGGAGGATGTTCTAAGACTGGGACGTTTCTTGTCGCCAAAAACGTCTTCACAATCAAGACAGAATGCACAGGGCCATTGTCGTGTAAAAGGTGCCACTTGCCGGAGGCTGCCAAATGCGGTCACACACGTCGAATGCGTTTTAGTAAACGCGTCATGACACCCTTGTAGTATAGGCTAGTGACGGTGACACCCGGTGGCACAAATTCTTTGTTAATGATGCCTTGACTGTCGAAGAAAGTGATCAGCATGGTCTTCACTTTCGATTTTTGGTGATGGAATTTCTTTGGCCTGGGAGATGCCTTCGATCGCCATTCCATGCTTTGTCTCTTGCTTTCTGGCCTCATCGCCGTACACAGTTTTTAACATCTCGAATGTCTCCGTGGCCATTTTCCCCAATTTGAAACAAAACTTAATGTTCGCTCTCTGCTCCATGTTTGACTTGTGTCATATGTCACATGTGACAGCTGCACTAGCTTGTTCATTCGCATGAACAGCCTACCACGCAAGTTCTGACAGGATGCCGTTTTAGCTATGTGTAGTCGAAAGTTCCAGCTACAATTTGGATATGATTTGGAAACAGTCAGTTTCTTATAGCGTCCGCAGTACTGCCAATTCCGTTTCATATTTATCCGACCTCGTATGTTATCGCTAGGAGATACTCTCACATTAAAATGTTGCCGGTATTTTCTCTGAGTTTCAATAATTGATCTTTCACTGGAATAGAAAAACCCAAATAGATAGCCATTTTAATCTCCAAGGGATGCTCTATAACCTGTAAAAAAAGAAAATAATAAGACTGAAAATGACCAAGTTATGACTTTTTCAAACCCTTCAGTCTTTTAGTGGCCAGTGGTAGTATTAGGAAGTAGGAACCAGTCAGTTTCTTATAGCGTCCGCAGTAGTGCCAATCCCGTCCCATGTTTGTCCGACCTCGTAACTAGGATGACTAGACTAAACATTATTTCGTACTATAGTTTAGTGCAGCATATTCTCAAGGCGTAAGAAATGTTTTCATACACCATAGTAATGTAGGGATTTCGGTATTAAGTAGGCGAATTTTCACGGAAAGATGCGTTAGGCCGTATTCCGGTTTCATGCCTTGTCGTCATCCGAATACAATATTCAATGCCTATCATTTAAAATGGATTCATTTACGCCGGCTCATTCAGAAATAGTACGGCGTAAACTAATGGCTACCCGTACTAGTAGAATTCTACAGAATATCGTATGAAGAGCTTACAACTGCGTACGGTTTGAAGGTATTTCAAATACTTTTACTAAAACTCTGTATCTGAGGTGTTTCCTTATCTCCATATCTGCAACTGTGTATATCATTATTACTACTAATTGGACTAATGGACAGTATTGTAGTAATAACCCGACTTCAAATTCAGAAATTTTATTTTAAATTGTTTTCAATGAAAACTGATAACTTATATCTACAACCTAACATCTTATCGGAATAACTGTTTGAATTAATTACCTTGTGTATTATTTCTTGACAAAACACCAACAAACGCTTCGTCGACGAACTTTCTCTAAATTGTTGGAAATTGATCTACCTACAATGTGTTTCAATACAAGCAGTCATTAATTTTTTTCGTTTTACAGGATAGCTGATGTTGCAATTCCAGGTTTTACGAAATATAATTTATGATAACATGTTTATTTACCCAATTTGTTGAGGAGTCATATAAAGTCATATAATTTTCGTAGTAATAAATATAATACAGGGCTTAATTGGAACGTCTGAAGATGAAAACCAACACCTACAACGTCGTTTGTAAACATAGAAAATTAATTAATAATTAAAATCTTTGTAACAGTTAGTTCTCCACGAAGAGCATTATAAATACTGAATTTAAATATTACATAATACGACGAGTATTTTGTTATTTGTCAACCTTTGATAAGCAAGGCAAATTGTTTAACACAATGTTCAATCGAACCCATATTCATAGAATCTTACCAACGTTGCGTTGTTACGAGAAATTAAAATAATGCAATATTAATTAAATGTGAAGTAAAGGTAATGTGCCGCTCCCAACACCAGGTAAGGAAAACGCTCGGCCTAGTTGTTGGGCAATATAGTAACAACACTCCTACGGTTGCAGATGTCACATATACTCGAGATCATTATTATGGTATTGAACCGCAAAGCATAGAACTTGTGTGACATCTACTACAGTAGATAAAAATGTACTATAATAGCACATAAAGAAATAAGAAACCGGTGTAGATACACATACAGACACTTAATATTGATAAATCACAGATTATTTATTTTATACTTATTATACCACTTGTTCAACTAAATCAATACGTGCCAATTAAAAGACTTAAATATACCAAGGGAGGAATTAGCGTTTTCATTAATATTGGTATATTTTATATCGTACTTGTAACTACGCATATGGAACCTATTATATAATACACTACTCAAGAAAAGTCTAATTTACAGAGAAATATTACTACATACACTTTCTTCATCTCCATCATCGATTTCTTTTTATACGGAAATTTTGAAATCACCAGGACTTTGCCAGAGTAATTATTACAAATAAACTACCAATTTGTGATAAAAACACAATTAGTTTAATTTTCTTCAATATCGTCACTAGATTTTAATCGTCTAATTTTCAAAAGTATTATCACAAATCAGTGTGTAAGTTTGATTTTCAACTTTATAGCAGTAGGAAATATAAAAAATTAAAAAAAAAACGTGATTATACCAAATTATACACGCTGATTACTTTATCTTCTCTCAGGTAGGTAGGCTACACACATTACAGCTGTTGGTATTCCATAGGTATCTTAGTAAATTTTACATTTTTAAATAAATAAAAATCAAAGTAGTAGGAAAGACCAGAATGGACAGAATAAGGAACCAACAGATTAGGGAACAATGTAATGCTGCCAATATAGGAAAATTTGTAAGGAGGAGGAACGGAATGATCATGTAGAAAGAGATGACGACAACAGATTAATAAGAATAGTAAAGAGCTCGAACCTCTAGGCAAGAGACTACCAGGAAGACCACCAAAAAGATGGGCTGAAAGCTGGCTAACGTCTTCAGCAGACTCGCCATAAAGATTTTCAGAAGGGTGGAGAAACACAGGTTGTAAACCTATAATGAAAGAAGAAGAAGTAGTTACGTTGGATATACTAAGAAACTATAATAAAACTATGTACTAATAAATAAGATGCAGTTTTGCGATAGGTACATTTACAATATTTATTTTTTATTACTAAACAAAAGAAACACAGAGAAAGACAAGATACATCAAAAATATGTCGAAACAACTATAAAATCAACAAGAAAAATAAATTAAATAAAACAAAAAGAGGAACACTAATTAATGACGTAGTAAATGATAAACTGCCGTCCACCTTGCTGTTCACATAAGTCAATCCGCCGCAGAAGAGAATTTCCAACACGAGTTACATGTGTGAGGTGATTGTACCTACAAGATTTAATAATTATTTCACGGAAATTTTACTGAGTTTCGTAGACGTATTTTACTTTACTCCACAAAGAAATCTAAGGGAGTCTCAAGTCTGGGCCACGTGGAGGCCAAGGATGAATTGCACCTCTTACAATTAATCTGTTATGGAAACTTTCATCTTCGTAGCTTCTTACAATTCTGTGGAATTGGGCAGGTGCTCCGTCATTTTGAAACCATATACGCTGTCTAACATAAAGAGGAATGTCTTGTAAAAGTTGAGGCAAATCATTTTCTAGAAAACGGAAATACATTTCCCCATTTAAACTGCCCTCAAATAAGTGAAGAATAAGAATAAAGTTGTCACATACCACACCACACATTTACAGTAAAAATGCTTTGAAACTGAGCTTGTCGAATGCAATGTTGGTTATTTTGTGAATAGAAACGGCAGTTATGTATATTTACACACTCATGGTTACTAAACGTCGCTTCGTCAGAAAAGATCAGTAGAAACTTCGTTTTTGGCAGAAATTCGTTCGACGTGGGTAATCACCTTCAGTAAGGGGCTTGATACCGATTTCCTTTAATAATGTTAAACACTGAACTTTGGCTAAAGCCTACAGTTCTTGCAACTGTTCTTTGGTTTGTATGGGGATTACCAGTTACTTGTTCGGTTACTGTCACTTCAGCTTCTATAGTTGTGACGTGTCGTTGTCTCACCTTTGGCTTGGAAAACTGTTCATATTGCCGTAAATTTCTTTCCAAACGCCGAAAGGCATTATATGATGGAAGGGGTCTATCCGGGTACCTTTCTGCACATTGTCGTACTGCTAAGTCCGCCGCCCCTCTGCATTCTCACAAAATCTACATTATATCCGCCACAAGAGTTTATATAAATCAACAACTTTGTACAGAAATTTGTTAAGTTAACAGCAATTGAAATTTGCCTGTCCAAAGGATTCTTAATGTAAACAAATATTTTTATAGCTAAAAACGAAAGTTAATTATAAATTTCATGTATATGTGAGAGGTGTAGCTTTTCTACTTGTTACAAGATAATATGATCACACTGTATAGAGTGAACTAACTGGTCTCCCATTTAAGTGGTTCACGTAACCCAACATATACATACCACAGCAACTGAAATTATTATTGAATTTTAGGTAGTGTAGAAATGGATCCTAGTTACTTTCCTGCCAAGTTGATGTCTTACTGTAGTAATTAACAGTTTCACTAATATTAATTATATTTATGAAGAAACGTACCCATCGGTACAACCATACTATACTAAAAACAAAACAAGTAAAAACAACAAAAGATAATTAGCAAAATCTGATATTATTCAGGAAATATTCAAAATTTTCTCCATCAACTTCCACCCATTTTCTAATTTATTTTAACGGCGATTTTCGGACTCGAGCCATCTTGGACTTTTTTCAATATTTTTTGATTCTAATGAAATTTTGGATTTAGCTTATTTGGGCGATTCTGAACAACATTTATTAACAAAGTTTTGTTGTAAAAAAAAACCTTAATACGACTTCTTCAATCCAAAATTTCATTACAAACAAAAAATATTAAAATTTTCAAAAAAATAATTTTTTCAATATTTTTTGATTGTAATGAAATTTTGGATTTAGCTTACTTGAACGATTCTGAACAACCTTTATTAACAAAATTTTGTTATAAAAAAATTGCTAATACGACTTCTTCAATTCTGCTGTTTATTTTAAATCGTAGTAGGCTAGCATTTCACCGTGAAGGGAAAGTAACATATCCTTAAATTACAGTTTAGTGAGAGGTATAATCAGAAAAAAGATAGTTTTTACATCGATTATATATAAACAAAATAGTGGGGTGGTGCAGTCTACAGTGAGACACACTGTATATATAGTAAACTCTGGCCTGGAATGGAAAAATTGTGTGGGTGTTTGTACTGCTGGGGTACCGGTATCCATTGTAATTTTCAGTCGTAAATTATATAAAAACAGGATTTTAAGGGCAAGACTATTTTCTTCAAAGTGCGATTAAATGTTCGCTGACCGTGGAAAAGTTATACAACAGGTCTTCGAGCTTAGGCAGGAATTATATACGATTTCGAAAGATGAAAATGACAGCGATGCCGAGAATTTTGTTGACCAACTGTTCATAACGAAACTGACTTATTTGACTGACGTATAAAAAAAATTAAATATTTTAAATACCCATTTGCAAGGAAACAATATTAATATATTACAACTATCAGATAAAATTAACGGCTTTTTGCGAAAATTGGAACTTGAGCAGATAAGATAAACAGTGAAGACACAGTAATGTTTATTAATTTAAAAACATTTATTAACGATAACAAACCAAGCCATACAAATGTGTCATTTTTAGATGCGAAGAACATCATTTAAGAGCTTTATCTAGAACTTTATACATTACTTCTTTCAAAATGATAGTCTTCTGACGAAATACAGGTGCATGACAAACTCGTTCGAAGTTACACCTACAGATTTATCGTTGGAAGAAGAGGAACAATTCATTGATCATCAAGTACAGAAAAGAAGAGGCAATTTTCGTCGACAACCATTGTTAAGTTTTGTATTAACTCGCAAGGGGAATTTCCTGCGTTATTCAAGAGCGCTATGCGAAATACAGAACGTGAACTAAGCGTAGCGGTTACTTATTTAGAATCAAACTTGGATAAGTTATGCAGTTCAAAACAGACGCATTTAAATCACTAGTATGTTTAAATAAACTGTTAGTAAGTTCTTTGTAGATTTAGATTGTACGAGTAAGAACATTATATATGCAAGATTTTGTAAAAAAAATGTTAGGCTTAATATTGAGCATTAGGTTAAGATGTTTTGTATTAGTTGCAATGTACTAATTTCGTTCTACTATTTTTCTGCTGCGCTCCCCTTTGAGTACTTCACCCTCCACATTTTGGTTAACGCTGCCATAGAACAAAATTTCACAAGATATCACAAGATCAATAGCGAAACGGAAATAGTTATGCATGCACCACAGAGCTAGACGATCAAATCTTTCAGATAAACTTTCAGCAACATTTACATTGTGACCATGAAGTATGAAAAGAAGTCGGACGCTATGGATACGTTTAAGATAAATTTGTCACATAGATGAGTTGCATAATTTATACTCATTTTTTAAAGAATAGTTTTATTATCATCATCATCATCATCATCATCATCTGACATGGAGCTGACTCGGGGGTCGCTCCTAGATACGCCAAAATAAAAATACAGACAAAATTGAAAAGCACATTAGCAAATAACTAATGCAATACAATTTGAATTTGATATATATTCTGTTTCAAAAATCAAATAAACACAGTAATGTTTCTTATGACATTTACTTTAATTGTATGTAGTATTTAAAAGACTGGTAAGGAATGTGATAAAAATCGAAATATGACATTCAGATATATCTAAAACATGTAATACATTCTTTCATGAATTAAACATATGTATGCGTAAATCTTCCTACGATTAACAGTTACGTTCACATAGAAAAAAAAAATTATTTATAATAAAATATATTGTAGATGTTTATTAGAAATCCAACAAAAATGGCTTAGAATATAAATTAGCTATTATGGTTATCGTTAACCTTATAATTAAGTTGCCAGAACTCAAGATATTAGTTTAAAGATATGTTTACCAGAGATGAATTCATAGAAAAGCAATTTTTAAAACAGATATCATTAATACAGTAAAGTATAAATCATTTAGGCTTTAATGTAATAAAAATATGTTTAGCACTGTTTCAAGCTTTATACCTAGAACAACAGTGTTGTGTTCTTATTGGCTGCTAATCAGTTAAAATAAAAATGTTAAAGCTCTGCAACTTTTTTTTTCACCTTCTCTGCCCTATACAAACTTAGTATCATCAAATAGTTTAGAAGAATCTTTATCCACCAACACGGCCAAATACACTCTCAGAGTTTTTAAAAGTGACTTCGGTGCTTTTTAAAAATGCCATAATAACCTGGCTGTTACATTCAAGCAAACGTATGTTTAGTGCAAAACTTTGGTTGCGAACACCTTGTATAAACAAATATAATTTTAAAATATGCACAAGAGGTTACCTATCGTTTAGCAGCAACAGAATCTTAATATGTTGCCTGAGTGTGGATTTACCTTCCGTCTACGCACCCATGAGAGAGTCTGTATATGAGGATTTTAATTTCCCTTGAACCCTTTGAAAAAATAATTGTATCATGCTATATGTATGTTGGGTTGCGTAAGCTTTTGAGGGGACAACTTAACTATCCCACCCTGTATATTAAACAAGAATTGTTCTACAGATAATACTTTCATAACATGGATTGGTTTGCCAACATTCTCATAATAGTGGGAAAGTATACATTTTAAATAGAGTCCAATGGTAATAGCATATCTTATACAGTGTGATGATTTTATCTTGTAATAAGTAGGAGGGCTACATTTCTCATATGTGCGTCAAATGCATAGTTAACTTTTAGTTTAGCTTTAAAAAATATTTATTTATATTAGTCCTCTTGGACGGGCAAATGTCAGCCACTGTTTCGTCAACAAACTTCTGTACAAAGTTATTGATTTGTATAGGTTCCAGTGGTGATAATAATTAGTTTCAACCTATTTCAATAGAGAGAAAATAGATATGATGTTGATTTTGGGAGAATGCAGAGGGGTGGCGGAATTAGCAGTACGACGACAATGCTTTTAAGCGTTTGGAAAGAAATTTGCGGCCATGTGACAGTTTTCCAAGCCAAAGATGAGACAACGACACGTCACAACTATAGAAGTGAAGCGACAGTCACCGAACAAGTAATTGGTAATGTACATATAAACCAATGAGCAGTAGCAAGAACAGTAGGCTTTATCCAAAGTTCAGCATTTAACATTTTAAAAGCAAACCGGTTTCATCCGTATCTCCTTACATTGGTGTAACACCTTACTGAAGATGATCACTCACGTTGAGTGAATTTCTACCAATTTTTAAGAAACGAAGTTACTACTGATCCACAGGTTATAAGAAATATTCTATTTTATGACGATTTAGTAACAAGTAGTGTGTAAATAGACACAAATTCCATTTCTATTTACAAGATAAGTCACATTGGATTCGGCAAGCACACACGCAAAAGAATTGTTACTGTAAATGCGTGGTGTGGTATCGTTAACAACTTTGTCGACGGTATCCACTTCTTTGAGGGTAGTTTAAATGGGGAAATGTATTTACATCTTCTAGAAAATTATTTACCTTAACTTTTAGAAGATATTCCTCTTTATGTTAGACAGCGTTTGGGTTTCTAAATGTCGAAGTACCTGTCCTCATAAAATTGTAAAAAACTACCAAGATTAAACTTTCCACAACACATTTATTACAAGAGCTGCAATTCATCTTTGGTCTTCACGTAGTTCGGGTTTGACTGTGATTTCTTCCCACATATGTTAAATCGTGTTAGAAATTCTCTTCTTCGGCGGATTGACTTATGTAAACAGCAAAATGGGCGGCAGTTTGAACATTTACCACGTCAGTAGTTAGATTTTTCTTCCTGTTTTTATTTAATTTATTTTTCTTGTTGATTTTATTGTTATGTCAAAATATTTTTATGCTATCTCGCCTTTTTCTGTATTTGTTTTGTTTAAATTATACAAGAAATAGATATTGTAAATGTACCTATTGCAAAACTGCATTTTATTTAGTAAATGGTGTCATTGCAGTTTCTTTAGTTATTTAAACAATGTAATGTTTACTAAGATACCTATTGAATACAAACAGCTGTAATGTGTGTAGCCTACCTACCTGATGCAAGATAAAGTAATCACCCTGTATATTCATAAGCCTAGGGAACCGTTTGTAATTATTTTGAGTTTTTGTTGTATTTTTACTCTTTAAAATCACTTTTACATCATTTTCTTTTTGACATTTTCGTAATTTAGTTATTTGTGCACAATAACGGTTGGTGTTTAAAAGTTCATGAAATTTACCTAATTGCTGCAATCAACATTAATTTTACTTTTAATACAATAAATTACGCTTACCAACTTAGCAAAAAATTCATTCAGAATTTTATAATGTGATAACCAGGCTTCATATGCCAAAGCAAAGGCGTTAGTATTTCAAATCTGTTGCCGTGATTTATAATGTCTGTAAAACTTATTATTCCGAACACTCACGTAAGTTAATTTACATTCTTATGTTTCGCGAAATTTAAAACGGAATACCTACGTAAAAGTTTATTATTAATTTGTTAATTTAAATTTGAAGATGTGTGTAAATACTAATATCTACTGTACACGGTTAACTGAATTTTGAATTGTGTAATTTGTCTTCCCAGTTAGTGTCTATGAAACAATATAACATTATAATCCGTACAGATGATTTGATAATTGTTCTTAAAAATTAGTGTTTATTGTTTTTTATTTATTACAAACTGTTGCGAAGAAATTGAATTCCGATATAAAAAAAAATATTTTTGAGAGCACTTAGTTATGGTGTAATTATTGTTTCTATTTTCTTAGAGAAAACATTATAGTGGTGGTTAAACACTTAACACATGAATTTTATTTCGCTAATTTTATTTCCATTTTGTCAGTGTGTGTTCTTCAACTCAAGCCATTTTGTAGTAATTGCTTATTCTGTCATCTCTTTATAACTTTGGTGCTTTAACTCTTTAAGAACGAAATTTAGGGGTAAAACAATTTTAGGACAATCTTCATAATTTTGCTCTGACAATCATCTCAGCTTTTTAAGTATTAAACAGATATACCGTATAATTGTTCCTATGGAGGCGGTGAAGCAATATATGTTTTTGAGGCACTTAAAGGGTCTATTGGGTTACATACCGAAATTCTTAGCCTTTCTTCAGCCAGTAACTGTTATATAACATATGAGAAAGACAAGAAAAATTGAATAATGATAGTTTCGTGGCTAACACTGCCCCAGCATTTACACATAATCTAACCCTTAAAACTAAAAAAAAACTCGACCTTGTTTAAGAGTTCTGGGTTCAACTGGTTCCTGTTAATAGTACCCAGGAAGGACCTCTCCCTATGGTTACAGGAGAAAATGATCAACAGTTTGAAAGCGGAAGAGCACGACTACATCCCAACAATGGTTAAGGCGGATGGACTACTTCAGAAGAAAGGGCAGATAGATCGCTTTAGCTGGAAACAGTAATTTATCTAGAGGATGTATACTCCGAAATCAAAATACGTGGTCCTACACGTTGGCCGTTGGGGCATCGGACCTGCTCTCCGACACTCATAAAACCAATATTTTGCAAAAAAGCCAAACGTACAGCCTCGGCATTCTGACGGTCATAATAGAAGACGAACCGCGTTAAGGAAAAGGACTTTGAATGTAGGTACATGGAATGTAAGGGGTATAGGGAATAAGATAAAGGAAGTACACAATAACATAAGTTAAACACCTTAATATGAACATAGTATGTGTTACCAAAACGAAAAAGAAAGGATAGGGGTGTATTATCCTAGACGATTATGTTCACACCTGATCGGGAGTCAAGAAATTGGAAAACGCCAGTGCAGGCGTTTCAATCCTGATTAAGAAAATATATAATAATTGAATACAGGACATTAAATATATTTCGGAAAGATGTATAAAATTAGCGGTGGAACTTTATAATCCGGAAATGATTATTCTAGCTGTATATGTCCCAATTGACGATTCGCGGGATGCGAGGTTTTCTAGAACCTAAATATCCAATTAGATAGTATCAGGAGAGGAAAACCGGTGTTAATAGCAAGGGAAATGAATGCGTGGTTTCGACAAAGAACGATGAAGTAGTTCTTCAATATGAAGATTTCGCAATTAATGACAATGGAGAAAGACTCATAAATCTGTGTAAACAATACGAAATCATAATAGCCACCACATTTTTTAACCACAAGAAGATCCAGCAATATGCATGGGAAAGACCCGCCCTTAACCAAAAATCAATCATAGATTACATCATAACCAAACAAAAGTCAACAATCACAGTATTTGATGTAAAAATAAAGCGGGGGGCTAACTGTGGCTGGGATCGTTATTTAGTTGCGGCCAAAATGGTAGTCCCATCTTTCAGCGGAGAGAAAATATTCAAAGAAGACAGATATAAAACATCGAAGAGGAAAAGAGGACCCACCTAAATACAATTTACAGCTACCAGCAATCAAGTATACGAGACTTGCATCAATCGCAACTTAGTGGAATACTTAGGAACATAAAAATTAGTGAAGAAGTAGAAAAATAATACATGAATATTAGTAAGACAGCCCACCAAGCTGCAAAGAAATCCCTTAGCGAAATAATATATAATGGTAGAACGAATATTTCGAAACCGCAATGAAAAATAAAAAAGGAAACTATAACAAATGGCTAATAATTCAAACTGCGGACTTGTGGCAGGAATACAAGCAACTTAGTGGAATACTTAGGAACATAAAAATTAGTGAAGAAGTAGAAAAATAATACATGAATATTAGTAAGACAGCCCACCAAGCTGCAAAGAAATCCCTTAGCGAAATAATATATAATGGTAGAACGAATATTTCGAAACCGCAATGAAAAATAAAAAAGGAAACTATAACAAATGGCTAATAATTCAAACTGCGGACTTGTGGCAGGAATACAAGCAACTTAGTGGAATACTTAGGAACATAAAAATTAGTGAAGAAGTAGAAAAATAATACATGAATATTAGTAAGACAGCCCACCAAGCTGCAAAGAAATCCCTTAGCGAAATAATATATAATGGTAGAACGAATATTTCGAAACCGCAATGAAAAATAAAAAAGGAAACTATAACAAATGGCTAATAATTCAAACTGCGGACTTGTGGCAGGAATACAAGCAACTTAGTGGAATACTTAGGAACATAAAAATTAGTGAAGAAGTAGAAAAATAATACATGAATATTAGTAAGACAGCCCACCAAGCTGCAAAGAAATCCCTTAGCGAAATAATATATAATGGTAGAACGAATATTTCGAAACCGCAATGAAAAATAAAAAAGGAAACTATAACAAATGGCTAATAATTCAAACTGCGGACTTGTGGCAGGAATACAAGCAACTTAGTGGAATACTTAGGAACATAAAAATTAGTGAAGAAGTAGAAAAATAATACATGAATATTAGTAAGACAGCCCACCAAGCTGCAAAGAAATCCCTTAGCGAAATAATATATAATGGTAGAACGAATATTTCGAAACCGCAATGAAAAATAAAAAAGGAAACTATAACAAATGGCTAATAATTCAAACTGCGGACTTGTGGCAGGAATACAAGCAACAGAATTGATACGTGAGATGAAAGATAAATGAGAAAAATAAATCGGTCATGGGAGAAGAAATGCCAAGAAACTGACAGCCTAATAGGAGGGGCAAGATCAACTTAACATTCCGTTGATCTTGCCCTTCTTTGAATATTTTCTCTCTGTTGATAGATAGGACTACCATTTTGGCCTAAAATAAATAACGATCCGAGCCACAGTTAGCCCTTCGCTTTATTTTTTCATCAAATACCGTGGTTGTTGACTTTTGTTTGGTTATGATGTAATCTATGACTGATTTTTGGTTAAGGATGGGTCTTTCCCATGCATATTGCTGGATCTTTTTTGTTTAAAAAATGTGTTGACTATTGTGAGTTCATATTGTTTACACAGATTTATGAGACTTTCCCCACTGTTGAGATGGAGATGCCTAAACAATTCAAAATGTAACAACAATAGAAATATGACTACACCTATTAAAATAGGAAACTGGAACGTGCATTACAAATCACTTTTAACAGCGAATAGGAATGAGTTTAAAGCAGCAGATGGTCTTGAGTTTCAAACAGTGGATAATATCAACATTAGCGTGATAGTCGTAGAAATGAAGCAATTAACAGAATAAAAAATGGAAGATCGCCAGGACCTGGTAGTATTGGTATCGAATTAATTAAATACAGAGAGCATCAATTAATCGACCACATATGTTACTTTATCAATAACTTTATCAGACTTATTACAATTCACGAAGAATGAAAAATATCACACATACTGTCACTATATAAGAAAGGAGACAGGAAAGACAAAACTAACTATATAGGCTTAAGCACCATGAGCAGACTCTCTGAAAAAATAATAAACTGTAAATTGAGGGACAATATAGAAGGGAAAATTAGTGACGAACAAAGTGGGTTTATGGCAGTGAGACCGTGCGTGGACAATCAGTTTATATTCCAACAGAAAAAAGAACGAACAAGGGTGAGGAGACACATCTAGCCTTCATGGATTTGAAGAAGGCCTATGATTCGATTCCCCGTAGTAAATTATGGGAGCCATTGTCTTCTTCTTCTTCACTTCAAGGTTTGGGCGAAATAGCCTATTCCGGCAAATTTGCCTCGGTCTTCCTCTGTCTCTTCTTCCTCTCGGTCGTTATGTTCTTGTTGCTTGCGGTAATGGTTTTTCTGGCATCCTTAGTAACTGTTCACATCAGTTAACTTTGTTTTCGGTGATTTTTTCCCTTAAATTGTACATTTGATGTTCTGCCCTTATTTGTTCGTTTCTAAGCGTATCCAATCTGGTACACTCTTTTGTTGCTTTTAAGGAGGTTTTATAAAAATTAGAAGTACGACCGCAAATTGCAAACCTTGTTGAAGCTATGTATGAAAATAATAAAGCATCTGTTAAACTGTCTCAGCCTATACAGTGCTTCCCAAAAGTAACGGATAAATTCTATAAAATCGTTGTAAAAAATATTTCATAAAAATACTCGGACACGTCGATTTTTATTTTTAAATTGTCATTTAGAGATGTAATTTTCAACCCCCCACCCCTCAACCCCTAAGCTCTAGCAACACCAACTTTAAAATTTCAAATAGCAAAGCACCCCTTACCTCATCTGATAGCTTTCTTTATGCTGAATACAACAAAAAAAAGCTTTTCAAAATCGGTTGATAAATAACGGCGATATTTAACAAAATGTATTCAATTGAAAGTGCCAATATTCGAGCAGGCGTTGATACGGTTTTAGCAATGTGTAGTAAAAACAATTGAAGTTTATGTTCTCAGTACGTCCTGTAAACATTGCGACGGGTTTTGAGAAATTAAGAAAAATATTTTTTATTCACGAAAAAAATTTTTTTCTAATAAAAAAATTTTTTTTTTCATCCAAGTTTAAAAATACTACATAAACGCATAAAAACGTACTGAGAACGATAAATTTCAATTGTTTTTATCACTCATTGCAACAACCGTATCAACGCCTGCTCGAATAATGGCACTTTCATTTGAATACATTTTGGTAAATATCCCCGTTATTTATCAACCGATTTTGAAAAGCTTTTTTTTGTTGTATTCAGCATAAATAAAGCTATCAGATGAGGTATCATAGGGGGTACTTTGCTATTTGAAATTTTAAAGTTGGAGTTGCTAGGGCTTAGGGGTTGAGGGGTGGGGGGTTGAAAATTACATCTCTAAATGACAATTTAAAAATAAAAATCGACGTGTCCGAGTATTTTTATGAAATATTTTTTTCAACGATTTTATAGAATTTATCCGTTACTTTTGGGAAGCACTGTATATCCAACTATATGATTAAAACAAGGCTGTAATCTGCCAACTCTGTTGTTTAATATCTACCTACAATAGCCCTAGAAGACTGGAGCAGACGAGTAAGGGGGATGGGCATACCTTTTGGTGATCAATGTTTATGCTCCAAAGACTAGATCGAGCATACTGGATCTAAAGATTAAAACGAATAAAACGGAATACCTAATAGTTAATTCTGTAGCTAGGTTCCCCATATTAATAGACGACAATACAGCCATACAGCAAGTTGGCCAGTTTAAGGATTTAGGTACTATAATAATAATTAAATCAATAACAGAATTGAACAAAGCAAGAAAATTGTAGGATACCTTAACTCTGTCTGGTAGGATAAGAATATATAAAATAAGACGAAAACACATAAGAAAATCTCTAGTAGAATCTGCATTCTGCTAGGAGTCGGAAGCGTGGGCGTTTAAAGCGGAAAAGATGAGGAAGTTAAATACTGTGGAGATGGATTACTTAAGAAGAAGTGCATGCGTATCAAAAATGGAACATATCCCTAAGGACGAGATCAGAAATGTAATGCATGCAGAAGCAACGTTAACTGATCGAATAGAAATAAGAAGTCCAAAATGGTTCGGACAACTTCTCCGCATGGATGAAAATAGATGGCCTCAAATAATTTTCAAATGGATACCGCCTGGAAGACGTAAGCGGGTCAGACCGAGACTCTTCCGGAATGAGAGAAAGACAGAAGCAATGCAGAATTATCGTTTAGAGACAAGATGCATTGAATACGATCAGATAGTGTTTGGCTATGGGAAGACGGCTTTAGCTGTGAAGAACCCTTTTATATATATACAGGGTGTCCCAGAACTAAGGGGCCATACGGTAATGGCAGATTCTTTGTGTACAAACATTACGGTTTGTCTAATAAACCATATTCCAAATGTCAATAATAACCGAGATACAGGGTGTCAAAGTTAAATATTTATTTTTGATTTTTTCTAATAACTTTTGAACAAATGTAAATATTTTAACAAATTTTGGAAGTTAGGGGTTTTTTGACGTGAGGAATTCAAATTTTTAACTGTTTTTCTGTTACGTAGTAGAGGGCGCCACCTACGACGCTTTTCTACTCTTTAAAACATCATAACTTTTTTCTGCTTCAAGGTATGATCTTTTTTCGCAAAGATAACGATTCTTCAACCTTTTCTACGTAAAAATAATATACTTTATTGATGTCGCTACTAATAGCCGTTTTCGAGTTATTTGAGTTTTAAAGTTTCACTGCATTGAAATCTTATGGGTATACAATTTGTACCTAGTCAACAAAGGTGGCTGTGGCTGTTTCCATGTCACGCGATCTGACAATTGCTGTTGTTAGTTCACTTCTTTTGTTATTTTTGATGTAAATTTTTTAAGTTGAGTAGTTTTAAGTAGTTGTCAAGTTGTGAAGTTTTAATTTTACTTAAGACAACTCAACATTGAAAAATTTACATCAAAAATGACACAAGAAGTGAACTAACAACAGCAATTGTCAGATCGCGTACCATGGAAACAGCCACAGCCACCTTTGTTGACTAAGTATAAATTGTATACCCATAAGATTGCAATGCAGTGAAACATTAAAACTCAAAAAACTCGAAAACGGCTGCTAGTAGCGACATCAATAAAGTATATAATTTTTACGTAGAAAAGGTTGAAAAATCTATATCTTTGCGAAAAAAGATCATACCCTGAAGCACAAAAAAGTTATGATGTGTTAAAGAGTAGAAAAATGCCGTAGGTGGCGCCCTCTACTACGTAACAGAAAAACAGTTAAAAATATGAATTTCTCACGTCAAAAAACCCCTAACTTCCAAAATTTGTTGAAATATTTACATTTGTTCAAAAGTTATTAGAAAAAATCAAAAATAAATATTTAAATTTGACACCCTGTATCTCGGTTATTATTGACTTTTGGACTATGGTTTATTAGACAAATCGTAATGTTTGTACACAAAGAATCTGCCATTACCGTATGGCCCCTTAGTTCTGGGACATCCTGTATATATATATATATATATATTCAAAATGCTCCCCTTGAGCTTGTGTACAACATTCAAGAGGTCTTATCATCGATGGTCCGATTGTTCCAAACGAATCAGGGCTGAACTGACAAGCCTGAAACTTCATTGTACAGTCATGCCAAGTTTGTCTAAACCATTTACCGGTAGATGGTAGATGCTGGTAGATGGGCCTTTATATCCGTTTGGAACGAGAAGAAAACACTCAGGGTTCCCTAACTTTTGCAATTGTCTATCGTGACTGGTTTAAATCCGACACTACGGTCGTAATTCTGGTTCACAAGAACGAAAACGATACGGCACCAAAAATGTCACGAATAGTTTGCTACCCACAGTGTACGTGCATCTACATTCGGGTCCGCTAGCCGACTGCTGCGGGGAGGGAAAATTTGGCCGCTGATGGGCGGACAAAATGCAACGCTGCAGTTTGGAAGTTTTTTGAACATTTGCCTGCAGACATGACGTTGTAAAAACTAGAGTATGTGGAAGCATTGAGACAAAAGAAGCATTGTAAAGGGGAAAAACCGAGGTTAAATTTTTGATGCTGATTACAAGAATCTTGGCGTCGATGAAACTACAGAATTAAAACGTAGTTAAACCATTGAGTTAGAAAACGTAGTTAGAATTATAGATTTACCAAAAATAGAATAGTGAATTAAATAAACATAACACATTAGCTGACCGGTAGTGAAATTTTAAAATCAATATTGCAAACATGAGCTTTTCCTACTAATTACTATCATTTACGCGTTTTATTTGTTGATACGGTTACGCGCAGTGTGTGGGAACGGCTGCAAACGCGTGTGAGCGCGTTTCTGACTCGCGCGCATCGAGGTCGCGCCTTAACGTGAGCGAGTTGTTGAAGGCTGTGCTGTAGGACCCCAAAGTGGCCTGATCTCGTTATAGAGCATAACATTCTATGCATCCTTTGTACCTATCGGCGCTCACCTGTTATAAATTACAATTGACATTCTCTTCCTCCCCGTCGCCCTTCTTTTCTTCTTCTCTTCCACTCATACCTTACTTGCACTTACCCACTTTTCTCTTTCTTTCCCCCGTTTTCTTTCCTTCGCTTTTTTTCTCCGCTTCTTCCTCCTTTATTCCTCCCACCTTTGTCCCCATTGGCTCGTCCGCTTTTCCTCTTTTAACCACTTTCCTATTTGAATCTATTTCTTTGTCCTTTCTCCTTCCCTTTCCTTATTTCCCATTTTTGTTTCTCTCGTCCCAGTTCCCCTCCCACTTTCCGCTCTCCTCTTCTGCTCCTCTTTCCTTTCCATCCCATCCTTTCGTCCCTTTACCCCACTTTCCAACTGCCCCCTGCTCCTCCTTCATTCTGGCGGTTATTGGGGAATGGTACGAAAGGTCACCCCGCTAGTCGCCATCCCCCTCTCCCGTAAATCTGGTAAAAAAATGTAAGCTACATTACATATGTGGCAGATACATTTAATAACTGAATATATTTTATTATTGCAATGTCTTCAAAAGACATAAAACACATGCTTTAAATAATGTCTGAATAAATATGATAAAGTGAACGACTGTAGTAACCTTTACAGTATTTGCTTCTAGTACATTAAAGGCTTTAATGTTGTTAAACAGTAGTGGTAATCTACTACCTTGGTAGTAGATTGATAACATTAATAATACCTTTTATTTATTGCATTAAGTACACATAGTGTTCAGTTTCGTAGCATTGACACAAATCTTAGTTGTTTTTGATAAATATTGTTTATATATATTTAAATAAGTGACAGTTATATTGCTGATAAAAATTTACCGGGGAGAAGCTACAAGTTTTGCTAATGAATATTTATATTTTATAATGTTTGCGTGGATTTGTTTTCGCTACTACTACATCAACTTACTTTAAGAAACGCTAAAATTCCTTTTAAATTTTAAGCTTGTCGCTTCTACTGAATATTTACTAGAAGATGCATTTTTGCAATTATGCTCTGGAAGATATACATTTTTGAGAGCATTATATTGAAGCTTTGGTTTCTTCAATACAATAATTGATGTAAGTGAAAATGAAAGTTGACAATTTTTTCAGATATACATCGAATTGTATCATTTAAACATTACGTGGATGTTAGAGCGTTTGTGTAGTTTTTTGAGATATATCTCAATTTTGTTATGGGGCTTTTACTAAAGTGTGGTTCCTCTTCGTCTCTGTAGGTGTTGCAAAAATGAATTTAAGATTGCTGATATTTATTTCCTTCTCATTATAGACCCCCGATTATTTGTGTGCCATCATAACAACTAATATAAATTTAGTAGGATTTAAGTTCTTTGAAACGCTGAAAATTAAATTTGACTTTTTTCTTCTTCTACTTTCTTCATGCATTTATATAATTTTAAGATGTATTTCTCCTTAACCCCTGGCGATCTTCTGCTGTACTTCTTCAATTATTTCTAGTAGTTGTCGCAATGTCCCTTTTATATTTCGCATGGTTGATTTTTAATTACCTTTTATCCAGACCTCAAATTTTGCTTTACTTTTTTATGGGAACAGGGACAAAAGCGGTCTATAAAATTGTGTATTAGTTCCAGTCTGATTTTTATGAAATTACTCAGTAAATACTATTCATGGTGTATTTATCTATGAAGATATGTATACGTGATGTATCTGAATATAGAGCGTATTATTTTTTTCAATAGCAGCCGCTATACATGGAACTATTTAGTGTGGACGTATTTAACGGTAAGCTATAATGCAGACACTATACAACTAAATATATAAATACACACCACAATACGCCATAGGATATAATAATAAAAAGAGCAATACTAAATGTGAAATTTGTTAAGTTATAATAAAATATCAGGAAATGTTCAACACATTACTTTTTTACAAAATTATTAATTTCTAAAAATATAAACATAGCTATTTAATAGGTAAAAACCGGCAGTCAATTAACACCCGTGTCTATATAAAAAACAATTAGTTATACATCAAACGTGTTCCGCAAATGACATAGGATTAAGAATCAACTAATAAATGCTTTTTTAATTTTGCATAATTTATAGTTCCGCAAACTAAATTAGTTACTTATATAATAGGTTATTTTTCGGAACACTTCATAACTGTGCGTAGAAGATTACCAAAATGTACAAGTCTGCTGGAATACTATACGGACCTGAACGAAAACTGAACAGTCAATCTTTTGGTAGATATATTTTTGAAAATTTGAAAAGTAAACATGCCCAAGATGTAGCCTTGGTAAGTAGCACTTTACAATAACGTCTCTTAACTAAGAAAAACTTAATTATTTAAATAACTTTTTAGATAGATGCGCACACAAAGGAAAGCAAAACATATGGACAAATTTTAGAAGAAAGCGTTGTATTGGCATGCTATTTCAAAGAGAATGGAATTTGTAGAAACGACATAATCGCAGTTGTGAGCGAAAATAATTTAAATTATGTCGTTCCCGTTTTGGCTGCTTTGTACATTGGAGCAATAATACAACCACTCTCTGCGGCTGGGACATACCGTAAGAAAAGACTTTTTAATAATCTTAACAATAATAGTTTTCTATTAATTCACTCTTGTTTCATAAAACAAAAATTACTTTGAAATAGCCTGTTATTTCAATACTAGTTAGTCCTAATAACTTTCGGTTTTATGTAAATTAAATTTAAACTAAAACACGCCAACTTGTAGCACACGATCAAAAATTTTCCAAATTAGAGTTGGTTACGAAAATTTTTGGCATGTTTGAGATTGAACTATGAACAAATGCTGCTCGCAGCCAAGGCCACGGACAGATACGGGACGTTCGGGCACGATTTCGGGCCCCAGCAAGACCGGTTTTCCTTAGGTAGAGATAGTTTAAGTTAGGTTAAGTGTGGTCAAGGTACAATAAGCCCCCGTGGCTGCAGTGCCTTAAGGGTTAAAGAAATGAACAAATGCCAATTTAAACATCTGTCAAATTAAAATGGCTTATTCGCCCGTCAAAATATGTTTAATCGGGTTGTTTGTTTGATACTTGTTTACTTTTTAAAATGCGGTTTATTGCGACTTTTTGATCGCTCGTTATATCAAGGGGGAAGTTTGAAACCGTTAATGGTTGCATGTTAGAATTGACAACGTCACCCACTCCTCTTTCAAATTTTTAGATAGCAGCTTTTACCTTGTCATGTATCAATTTAAAGGTAATGAAAATCCTAATTAATTGACATTAAAAAGTGGTATTCCACCGATCCTTGTAGGAGATAGAGTCAAAATATAGAAGTAAAGATAGACAGACGATGTGCGTAAATTAAGTAATGAGACTTATTCTTTTTCAATATTTTTATTCGTATAAAATTACAATTCAATATTGTCTCCTTCAAAGTAACAGCCTTTGGTAAGCCACACAGCGCTGGAGACGATTCTTCCACTCCTCATATCAGTGCTGGAACTCGGATACAGGAATAGTCTTCAGCTGGCCGGTTACAGCCGTTTGAATATTTTCCAGTGTTCCAAAATGACGCCCCTTGAGGTGATTTTTCAGTCTCGGGAAGAGGAAAAAGTCACAAGGACTCAATTCGGGCGAATAAGGAGGCTGAGGAGCCCCAGGAATGTTCTTACTGGCCAAAAAAT
>JABXWE010006529.1:0-49336 GCA_014611495.1 Limonius californicus | reverse complement strand
ATTGTCAGATTCTAAAGCTTAATATAGACGGGACAATCCCTAGGCTACTGCAAAAAAAATCACTTTGTATCTATAGTTAAAAAGAGAAAAACAGCATATTTTGGCCACATCCTATGAAACAGCAAATATAGCCTTCCACAGTTGCTAATGAAAAAGAAAACTGGAAGTTATAAGAGGAAGAGGAAGAAAAAAACTGCCATGGCTTCGAAACATAAAAATATGGATAGTATGAATGCGGAGCAACTGTTTCGAACGGCTATGAATCATGAAGAATTCAGCCAGGTGGTCGCCAACCTCTAATTGGAGACGGCATTATAGAAGCAGAAGAAGGTTCGTTTTTCATGCTGTGAAGATGATATCCCACTTTGTACCCAGCGGTATGGCGGTCTTCTTGGTGGCATTCTCCCTTGCGGTTGATTCCTTTTGAAGATGTTTACCAATCGCTTTCTGTACATGCTCGCCACGTGGATGTTCCACGTATTCTTCCTCCCTTTCATCCTTCTTTTTTTTTACCGTTGGCTGGGGATGTCTCTCTGTTTGTTTAGCCAGTTATTCCACCGACAAAGAGCTTCAGTTTTCCCACCGTCTGGGGGTCTTTTACCCGTTGACATATCTCTCTGCTATCACTCGTTGCATGTAGTTGTTCCATTCCGTCTTCTTACCCTTCATTAATTTCACTACGTCTTCTGCCTGATACGTTCTTCTTACATCTCTTTTAAATCTATTTTTACTAGCTCCGCAAACATAATGCTATACCTAGTAAAGATGTTATAATATACTCTTATAATATATCTAGTGATAAATGTCAGCTGTGTCGGGATTACTCTTCCCCCTTGTCTTCGTGTTTGGATACCACTGTGGCTTGAGATAGTTTCCTTTGCAGTCTGTTGTGAATATGCCCTTGCCCAGAGAATATATCTCCACATTTTCACGATTGTTGATGTTATGGAAGTACTGGTTACATCTATGGTGCCGGCTGGCAGTGTTATGTCTAATATTCATCTTAAGACTTTCATCTTTGTTGTTATCATCCTTTGTTTTGTTGCTTTGGCCTTTCATCCATTTTACTATATCCTTAATGTCATATATTCTTCTTATACCAGCACTTCTTCGCATATCTCTCAGTGTGACACT
Source organism: Limonius californicus (assembly GCA_014611495.1). Lineage (NCBI taxonomy): Eukaryota > Metazoa > Arthropoda > Insecta > Coleoptera > Elateridae > Limonius > Limonius californicus. Next base: position 48,202 of record JABXWE010006529.1, on the reverse strand, counting down.
GCTTATCATTCCTAATACTTTTATATCTGCTGCTCTCATCTTTTATTTTTATTCTGTCTTTCAGTCCCTGTGTTAGTAGCATAAATCATGATTGGTCGAATTATTGTTTCATATATTCCCGCAGAGTCGGGCCCTGTTGTGCATAGCACAAGCTGGCTTATCCTTGCCTCACACCACCTCATCACTGCGCAAGTGGTACAAACGAGGATCACGATTATGATTATGATGATGATGATGATGATGATGATGATGATGATGATGATGATATTTCTATTTGTGGCTGCTTCGCATGTATTTCCTGTTCCAGACGGTACCTTTTAACCATCCTGATATTTTTAACTGCGTGCAAATGGTTTTTTAATCGCCATATTAAATAAAATAATACTTTTAAAAAGTTGTCTTGATGTATTCCCAATTTTAAGCTTGTGGGATCTGTTGTACTCTCTTTTGTGATTATTTGAATCGTGTTTCCTGTGTTTATAGCGTTAGTTGTATTAATTATTTCGGAAAGCAAATTTTCTTCGTTAAGGATGTTTAAAATGCCGCGTATTCGTATTATATAGATATCTTTCATGAAGTTAATGGATATATATTATGAATATTGTACCCAAAGTGTTCGTTTTTGCGAAATCCTAGCTATTCGATTGCTACTTGTATAATGTTCTGCAGTTTGTCGTGAAATATGGATATAAATAATAATTTTAACGCTGGGTAGAGCAGTATGTAGTAGTCATGAATGAGAATTTATTTATATAAATTATGTATAGTGTACACTGTAAAAGATTTTGATGAAAAAGAAAATATGGTACCAGAAGGCTTTTTAGGCTTACTCCAAGTTATTTATTTGCGTAAAAATGATGAACCATCTTAATATCTAAAGCAACCTCCTACTTGCAGCAATTTCAGAAGCGCGCGGTTAAAGTATAAGAGAAAATTTCTATATATAGGATTCTACAAATAACCGTATGGTAATTTAGTTTAAACTGCGGTAAGTAATTGGTAGTCTAGCAAGTACAACAGTCTCGTTACGACTAGTATTGTAGATTAGCAATGCTGATAGTAAGACGAAATAGGAAATTTTGCGCCTACTTTTATTTGATTTGACCATTACATTGCTACATACAATACAGTTCGTTAACTCGGTAGTTAGTAGTGGTCAGTAAAGACCATTTCAGTTACACTGAAGATTTACAAGTATGCGTTGTTAGCGCCTTCATACACACATGAAATACAAGATCCTCTTCTATACTTAGTTGGCTGCTGGAAATAAACACCTGCGCCCACGCTGTGTCTGTAGAGGAATCGATAAATTACCATTAGAGCTTTGTTCAATTAAAATATACATAGATAGAGACGGCTGAAAATCTGCATACTCATGATTCTCTTCAGCAGTTGTAGCGAGATAACTGCCTTATCTGGTTTAGATATTGTTCAACAAAATTAATAAATCGTTTAAGATATTGTGAAAATTTTATGCATATTAAACCGTAGTTATGAGTATGACATTGCCTGGTTGTAGTATCATACTTCATTAAGTAATTTGTATGACACTGCTCATGTATATAGTTTATATAAATGTATTTACTTGGAATACATTTATTTGCCTTACAATATTTAAATTGCTAATAAAGTAGTTTACATTAAATTATCAATAAACCGTTTTATATAAGATTGTTAAATATTGTTTATATTAATACCGTTACTAGATACTTTAAGTTACTAATCTACTAACATGAAAATAGAAAATTGTTATCATATAACTTAATTCCCATTTATTTCAAATATATTGCTAAAACGTTAATATATTTTTTTCTCAGATAAGTAACTACAGAAACACTTAAAGGAGAACATTTTTAAATATAGATCATGTTTAAACCATGGGAATATACTTGGTCAGGAAGCCATAAATCAAAATAAAGAATTAAAGCGCCAGTTTTACCAAGTCGTAGATCAGTATTTAGTGTATTACCGCATGATTACGAATAATAAAGCAGTCTTACGGAAAAAAATTGAAAATGTGAGTTACAACTCCACGTTTTCTTGTAAGCGCTCTAGAACCACTTTTTTTGCAATAAACCTTAGCCACTGCACGAGAATACTTATTGAATGACCGTACCAGAAAATAATACAGGCAGTAAGAAATGAACACATTTATTGTTTTATGACCATGACAGTAAAGCTACAAATAATTGTTTCAGATTCTAGTTTTTATTATATCTATAGAATATGATATATTAGAAAAGATATATCATAGTGAAATTATAAATATATTTGCAGGAAGTATATGTGCCCCAAAAAAATTTAAATTAGAATTTTATCACACATCTTGAACGACCTTGTATAGAATCCATCAAGTTTTGTTCGGAAATCAAATGCTGGCATTAGAAATAATGTCAATTAAAGTTTCACAGAGAAAGCTTGCTCCTTTAAAAAACTACACATTGAATAGAAATAGGAATAATGAAAATGAAAATATAAATAGGAAGGATCTAAGAATTATTCTTCTATAATTGTTTACCTTTACTTATTGACAGAATGTTATTAGGAATATATATAAATATATATAAAGACTGGGGTGGCTCAGTGGTAAGACAGCCACTCCAAGGATGGGACATTTTTTTTCTAATTCCCTGGGTGGTCGGTACTGGGTCCCGGTCTCCATTTGCCTTTGGGGTCAAATTAAGGATACTCCTCGTATTACGGTCGCATTAGAGAAGTAACAAGTATAATCAAAATTTGTGTTGCAGAGAAATTTAAGAACTGCCAATCAAACTAGATGACCGATTTCTGCGATTGCCTAAAACAACAAGATGTTAATTATAATTTCTTATTCTTCGTAGGGAAAACGAAATTAAAGAAAATGTAAGAATGGCGGACAATTAGCCATAGTATATTAGGAAATACTACATAGCAGTAGTCGAGAATGACTTTTTCAATCTGTCAACGTGTATGTCATATTACAGAAACTACGCGACCAAATAGAGTTACAGCTAATCGCTTATAAATTAAAATGTGTAATGGTGGTGCAGGTGTTTGTTGATTTGACACTACAGACGTTCCCAATCAATAATCCGACACTTTCGTGTCCTTTACGAAAATAATCATCATGATAACAAAGATGGCAAAAATAGTTTTGTTCATTTAACATTTATTGCGAAGGTTTTTTATATTTTGAATGGGCCAGATCTAGGTTGCGGTTTTCTGGGCATTTCTTTGCACTTAGACCACATTTAATCAATTGTACACCCTAACTATGAATTTACCCAATATGGGGTAGTTCCAACCCCAGCACTGATTTTTAACGTGTCACACATCGCAATGGCACAGGAATACGGCTTTACTTCTTATCTGGCAAAAGGCTCACTTTAATATTTTTGCTCTTTGGAAAAACATCACCGTCCTCATTCGAGTCCGAACCCACAAGCTTTGGATCTACCCACTAGTATGGTAACCACTAGAGATCCAAGGCGTTTGGAAGAGATGGTTACGAGCCTCATAAAAATAGTTTAGTATACAACCATATCGTCACATAGTATCGCGATACGTTTTTTGCGAGTTAACGCTCGCTATATCTTAAGATATAGTGGGGCTACTTGCCTTTACACTATACTACTTAAGCTTATGTACTAATTTCATTAAACATGCAGTCCAACAACAACCTCAGTCCTAGTTTCAAAATTGTGTACGAAGGATACGTTTGCGCCACGAGGCTCATCTTGGGACAAAAACTTCTATAAGTTTAAAATTACGGTAATTAATAATTATGGTATTTAGATAACATCACAGTTACATACATACCGAATTTTCAGATATAAATCGCAATCATCAGTATGTACAATAAATGAACAGCTGCTATACTGAAATGCGTTCGCCGTTTTATTTATGATAGTGTTAGTGTATCCTTGTAAAAATGTGGAACATAATTCAATTTAATAAACAACTTTGATTTTGTTGAGCAAACCAACTGCGGCTTTAAATGAATAATAAATAAAAGCATTTCCGTAATAAATTAAAGAGTCTGTTGCGATACAATGCGTGGTTTGATAGAGCACACAGCTGTGGCGGAAAATCGCTTTAGAATTCCACAAACATGGAAACAATAATGGCTAAACTGCAATCAAATTATCTGAAAACGTTTTACAATAATGTAGTATATAACAATAAAGTTAATAAGACGGAAGGCCATTGTAGTTTGACCTCAGAAGTTGTATTAGAAGTAACGCAACTTCCCAATACCGTGTTGGGGAGGTGTACGTGATTAAACTACAATATTTCAGCCACAAAGCCGTTCGAGTACGAGACGTGTAGGAAAACTCAGAACCGCAATTCGGAAACCCACGAAACTCAGTCGTGCACGATGAAGTGCACAATGCACTTTCTAGACGACGCAGAATATTAGAAGTAATGCAATGTTTTCTCACACAATAAAAGTTAAACATGATGGAGAAGTTACTATCAGGGAGCTGCACAGTGCACATATCAAGCTGTCATGGATGGAACACAATTAGATAGTTACTTCTTTAGTGTAACCCTCGGTTAATTGATATAGTCAAGTTAAAATTGTTGCTATAAAAAATAATTGCCATGAAATGTGGTAGCTTCTGTACTAAGTATCTATATTACACGATAAAAAACGGGTTAATGTACACATTTTTCATTTGAAGTGACATTAAATCAAGATGTACGATATACAATTCCAGAATTTCCAGAATTTAAGTCTCGAAAGTGTGGGGTACGTGTATCACACTAAATTATGTATTTTAAGCCACTAAAATTAATTACAATAAAGTGAATCCGTTAGTATGTACAAGGAGATTCAGTCACCGACAAAGTAAGTGTGCAATATTTAGCACTGGCAGCGAATATTTTTAAATAGTAGTTGTTCTCGCAAATTACTATTCTAAAAATGTAATGTAACAAAACGTCTTAATTGCGTTGCCTTCTGCCAAACTCACTGGCTACTGAAAGTCAGGCCACGCGTTTTTACTGGTTTGATTTTACAACCCATTTACACAAAAATAGGCAATCAAATTACAACAAATTTTGAATTACGTAGTCATAGCAGTAATTACGGATTAGTTGCAGTGTCTACTAAAATTATTGAGATACCATTTAACACTTATCAAATTAAAAACAAAATTATTTACCGAAAAGGGCTCTAAAGATTTTGGTAAATCCTATAAAATGATGAGTTGGCGAATTTCTGAAAGTACAGTCGAACTCTCATATAACGAACCCCATATTCAGTGATTTTTTCTGTATATTAAATTTCTTACAAGGATTTTTACCTTCAGACTCAATTACATGTAAAAAATATTTCTATATTATGATATAAAGCATCCATATTGTGATGTTTTTTCTTTCAAACTTTTACGATTTTACTCACGTACACAAGTAAAATTTTGAGTGGATTATGAAATACTATCTCTTATTTGTCTTTTCCTACGAATCTTCTATTTTCTTGCCAAGCAAAAAATTTAAGTTTGTAAGCCGATTATAAAATATTCACAAATTTCATGGAAGTTGTACCTTCGAACAGCTAATGGACCCGATTCTTATGATACAATAGAATAAACTTGGTTTTACATCTCTTAATGAGTAACTATTGAAGACAAGTTAAATGTGTTGGAAAATGTCAACAATGGTGTCAAATAAAAAAAAGTCGCTGGAAAATTTAGTAATGCTGCCAAAAATGTGTCGGTAATAGTACAAAAATGGCGAAACGGTATTAAAACACAACGAGGAACTTGATTAGGGCTGAAAACAAATTAGACTGTGTGTTATAAGTAATAAAAATATTGCTTAAAATGTTGCCCACTATTATGTATGTATCAAATGTATGAAATTAATTTCGTATTTCAACATGTATTTTATGTATATAGTGAAGTGTCTATATACTGATTTTTGGGTACTTTCCAACATCACGTTATGGGAGATCGGCTGTATCAAGTTTGCTGCATTTTGAACAATTGTAAAATATTAAAAAACCAGGACCAAAAATGGAACACAGACATATCTACTACAGTTTGTTACACTCTTAGACGTTATATCTGTATAAAGCGAGACTATTACTACTGAGTTCTTATGTTAGAATATATACTAAGCATAGAGCAGAGAGGTATGGACAGGAAGATTCTCGATATAATACTCTTAGGTAAGAAAGTTAAAATGAAGATGGGCTAGCCACATTGCCATATTAAACGACAGCAGATGGACAAAACGTTTACTGGAATGGGGGCCTATAACAGAATGTATAAAATGAAATGGCAGGACGACGTCATATAAATTATGGAAAGAAGATACTGGAAAACATATGTGGAGGCCTATACCCAACCGCAGGTACAATGAAAAGGCTAAAGCAGACGAAGAACATTCTCTTATGTTAGTTACTATTTTTCGGGAACACTATCGCGTATAGAATTTGTTTCCGATATCAGGATCTATAGCGCCAATGTGGTCCAGTGGTTAGAGCATTGGGCTCTAGTATAGAAGGCCGGAAGTTCAAACCCCCGAATCGATGCCTGGTGGGCGACCTACTCAGTCGCTTTAAATACTTGGATACCTACGTTCAAATGAACAAGGGGCAATAATGCGGTTGATGTAATGTCTGATGCTCACCACATGTCATTACCTTGGAAAGTGACAACCGGGTGTGAGAGCAAGTAAACGGGAACTCTGACCTTCCGCCTTGCAGGTCAAACCCCTTCATGCTATGTAGAGACTCACCATTATTATCACGATGTATCGTATATCTCCATTATTAGTGGAAATAAAAAAAAGTTAAGAAGCAGGGTGAAGGATATTTTCTCGTATATCATCATAAATAAATTAAGGTTCAACTGAAGGGGTGCGAGTTGTAGGTAGTAGGTATTGTACATCTTGCATATTTTTTATAATTTCGAATAATCAAATGAAGTTTGGAACACTACCACATAACTAACAGCGTTCCTGATTATTAATAATAATTGAAACAAACCTTGTTATAATAAGCTACGGTTTATTTAATAGTTATTTAAGAATAAAAATTACTTTTACAGTAATTTGCTAAAAATTAATAAGTTATACGTATTTTACAATTACTTACGAAAATCTATCACTATTCGGCAACGGTGTAAAGAATGAAATATAGCTAAGAAATTAAATATATATTATATTATAGCGGGTATTTGCAGCTATTGCAACCATTGCACCATCGGTTTCCGTCGTTCTCGTAATCCTCTCTTTTCCATTTCGCGTTCTATGTTATTTATCTACTTACCATCTAAACTGCTTTTCATTTATCCTATCCATAATAGTATCTTTCTTCTTCTTAGCGGTGCCGTCTTCATCATTGAAGGTTGGCAACAATTTGGGCAAAATCATTTCTGTTCTTGGCAGTTCTTATTAGTGAATTACTGTTCATTCCTGTCCAATCCCGAATGTTCTTGAGCCACAAGTACTTCCTTCTACCTGGTCCTCTCTTCCCTTCTATTTTTCCTTCCATAAGTAGTTGTAAAAGTTCGTATTTGTTGTTGCGGTAAACGTGTCCAAGGTAAGATGTTTTTCGTTTTTTTACCATACCTAATAGCTCTCTGTCCCTTCCCATTCTTCTTAATACTTCTTCATTTGTTACATAATCCATCCATGATATACGAAGCATGCGTCGGAATATCCAGGACTCAAATGCCTGTAGTTTCTTTTCTATATTCTTTCTCATAGTCCATGTCTCTACACCGTAGAGCAACGTTGAATATATATATATATATATATATAACATTTTCTCTCTCATATCTTCATTTCTAACGTACAAGGTTAGGCCACAACATCTTCTCCAGTATGTCATTTCCGCTGCGAATAGTTTGTGATTCGTCTTTTTGTCTATAACCCATATCTCCAACCCATATGTCATAACCGGTTCTATTATTGTTTTAAAAATATTTGTTTTCGTGTGTTTAGTTAGGTTTTTATTCCACAAGATTGGCTGTAGTGGTTTTGTCATATTCTTTCCTCTGTTTATTTTCTTCATTATTTTCTTCAAATGAAGAAATTAAAAACGAAGCAAATATCTAAGCTCTCCACCGTCAACGTACAAAGCGTCCTATGTTATTTTTCATATATTTGTTCACTTCCTTCTTCAAAATTTCCGCAATAAGCACAACAATGAAATAATAAGATTTACAGAATTATATTACAGATATCAGCATACATTTTTCACGAAAATTTCAGTTATTATTTCCTAATCATAAGGGGATCCTAAATATTCCTCGCAATCAAAAATTAAATGTAGCTTTTAAAATCGACAAAACAATACATTCCTTTCCATGTCCGTCCTGGATCTTATGGCCGTTTCTCTGACCGTTGAAAAGAGAAGAGCAGTCGATGTAAAAGACCATATATATAATATACAATAAAATAAATTTGTTACAAAGCCTTGGCATTGTTCTGATTGTAACAAAATTAGATAAATCTTCACACTGGCCTTGCATTCTTATTGTTTTTAAAGGATAGAAATTTGTAATGTGATAAATTTCCTTCTTTAATACCGCATATATGTATTATAAACGTACATTGATTTTACCGTATTTTTATAATGCTTTTGGCAACTTTTAGCATCAGTTACGACAATTTTTGTGATACTTTTTTCACATTTTTCATGCTTGGACATGCTGTCAGTTAAAACAATACCAGGCGTAAAGATTACCTTTCAACATAGTTACGATTACAATATAAAACGTTAATTTTCGCTTAATTTGGATTACTTTAATAGCCAAAAAACATGTAAACATGCCATTTAACTTTTTTTTTCTATTTTAGCTTGTAGTACCGACAAACCTGAAACACAATGTGTATGATAGGAACACCTGGAATTATAATATATATCCTAATACATCACTGACTTAAAAGATTATCAGTTGCAGGCAGTAACTGAATACCAGAAATTACAATATGTATTTATTTTGAAAATGTATATAATACATGTCACAAAGTTAACTATTTTCCAGATCTAACAAACAATATATTAATTACTGTTATTAAACGGAACATACGCTATCACTACATACGTCAGGTAATACATACCACCAAAAATGATTTCCTACATCTGTTACATCTTCCGCGCATTTGTTGACTATCGCAGCACGTTTTTCAATCTCGTTAATATAACCACAAGCCGAAGCGGTATACTCGAGCAATTGCACAGTAGGAATTTCAATTTCAATCTATTGCAACGAACGTGGTTGGGTTTTGTTTTCCTAAAAATATGTACTTGTCACTCAGAAAATTAAACTGTAATTGGAATGAACGAACAGACCCACGCATCGTGGTAAAGAATACGGTAAAGTAAAGAATTTATTTCCCCATCCTTGGGGTTTTGCTTGCATCGGATTTGTCGCTATCTTGATTTATGCATTCGTATCGTAGCAAATTAAATATTATTCGTAAAAATGCAACAGTTTTTAAATTCTTGAGAAACAATTTTAGTTCCAATCGTCCGAACCCGAAGGCGTTTGCAATGCTTTATTGCGTTAAAATTACACAGGAGATCAAAAGTTGCATAGACTGCGTGAAAATGCCGATGAATACCAATCACGTTCATGCATAATCGATTCAGAAATCGATGCAATTACTCAAGAGAGAGCTTCGTTCTTCTAAAGAGAGACTGAATGGAGAAAGAAGGCGAAGTATTAGACCACTCTCGGCGTTATGCAAATGCAGGGAGAACAGGAAGTGGTCTATGGTAAGTCACCATATGGTCAGAGCGCCGCTTGCAAGGGCACTGAACGAAAGCGTACACTAGAATCGGACAGCATATGAATATTCAAGCCATGTGAACGACTTAGCAAAACAATAAGTAGCGAATGGCTTGTGCAGATGACGCGCGACTTTATATGATGTCGTTCCGCGCCGGGATGCAAGAGACCGATGCCACGCATAAAAGTTTGCAAAAAGTTTCCGCGAACGTACATTTTATGTAATATCGCAATTCTAGATATTTATTGCCGTCATAATGTGTGTGGTTTATGGCGTTTTCATACGCTGTAATGAATCATATCATGCGTATCCAGAGTTAAAATTGAATCACAACAATTTTAAATTGGTTGCCCTAAGAAAAATACTGAACGTACCGACGTAAATATATTGCTCCGGCATATTACACCGAAGCGGGAAAACCACAATACAAGCGCAATGATATATTTTTCTCTTACACGGTCTATATTGTTTTCAGTAATACGGCATTATATTTTGCTGGTAGCGTGTGAAAGGCACGATCACGAAATAATATTCTAGTCACCCACGCAGAAAGCATAATCCGCAAGGCGACAATAACCTCAAGTTCCTATTGAACAGCTTCCGATACATTTGGTAAAAGAAATCCACTTTGAAGGATACCGGAACCGAAGTTCAATTCTGTTCTGTTCTGACATCATGTCGTTTGGAGATTCTCTCACGGATGCAGCAGCAATTGCCCCTGTTTCAGAATGTAAAACACACTGACCTGTCGACTCAATACTGATACGTCCGGCAAATTTAATTCCAACTTCAAATGTGGATAACCTGCATACAGGCAAATTATTCACTTATAATAACTTCTACTAACTAATTTTTATATGTTGTCTGACATTGTCTACCAACAGTTATGATTAATTATCTTATCATGAACGCAAGGCTATTATAGATCGAGGTATCAGTGAATTCTAATTTTCTCAGTTAGGTGCATACTGCATCGACTTGTATTTTCCGAGATTAATAATCGCAGACATTACATTACATGTCCACCCAATTTGTCAAGGAAGGAACTTCGCAGCAACGGGGCTTCCATCGTCAAGTAATTGGATAATTGACATTCTAACGCTATTCATCAGAACATTTTTCTAACAGCACATGTGCTGTTTTGAGTTTCCATAAGTAATTCCGAATAATTAATATATTCCGAAATTATAAGCAACGTTATTTTATAAATTATAAATACGGTAAATATACGTTTAAATGCGTTAAAATATTTCAATCAGATAACTAATCATGATATTAAAATTACAACTCATGCTCTGGTAACTAAGAATAAACATTCCTAGGTTTTCCTATTTTATTAATTTCACATATAAAAATAGTTTATAGAAAGCAATAGCAATAAAGTATTCTATTTCTTTCTTTCATTTCTATTCCGAAACGTTAAATACATAGTATTATAAAACATTGACAAGGTCGTAGAATTTTAAACTTAATACAGTTCCTTAATTTCAATTAGAGTAAATTTAGAAACTAGCAATACATCTGTAGATCAGCTACAGTATGGCTAAAATATTTAAAACACGTGCGTTCTAATTTGTTTAATTACCGAAACTTATGAATTTTTGAAATAAGACTGTATGAAAGAAAACAAATATAAATTTCGTAGTTTCATAGTAACGACAATAGAATACAAAATCTAAGGAAAAAATTTACGCAATTGTATGAATTTATAGTAGCAAAGCTTTATCATTTGTCGGATTATGTAATTCTAATAACTATGTTTCAGATATTAAATTCTGCCACGCTTTTTAACACCCATAAATAAACTAATTTCATATTCATGGATTGGGAATATAAACACACCAATTTACTTCCAGTTCAAACTAAATTTATTTTGGTAGTGTTTCTGATTCATCGTGAATTAAAGTTATGTTCATCTGCATATTACTTAATTTATTTTGAATAAAAAACAGAACTCGGAAAGTATATTACAAAGTATTCTACGTTTTTATTCTCTTTTCTCATTACAATATGTACATTCTGATCGATACAGGGTGGTATATAAATTAACGAAAAAGCTACTCGAGGCGATGTTCTTCGTAAAATTCTTTTTCAAAAATCTTAGTACTAAAATATTTTACTATAGGTACTTCCAGTTTTCTCAGCGACCATTTAACAGAAACATACATTTTGCTATCTTGCACCCAAATTGGTGTTGTTACTATGCACGGTAACTAAGCACTTAATAATCACCTACTTATAATAGTTGCTCGAATTGAAAACCGTCTGCTTGTAAACATAGTTCCAATTTTTGTAGTATAGTTTACATTACTCGCTCCAGTATTTCCGGTGTAATTTCTAATATTGCCGCGTTAATTCTGTTTTTAACTTCGTCAGCGTTGGGTGGAGGCGTAGCATAAAGTTTTTCTTTAATAAAGCTTCCAACAAAAATGTCTAAAGGATTAAGATCGGGCCTTATAATGAAACCGCCGCCACCAATCCATCTGCCTGGGAAGTGTTGTCCAACCAATCTCAAAATGAGCAGGATCTCCATCATGTGTATATATCATATAAGGTAGTATGTTCAAGCGAATCGCATCAATTACTTTTTCAAAAAAATGCAGGTATTTACCGGCTTTGAGACGATTTGGTAGGTAAATTGGTCCAAAAACGCCCATCCAAACATTAACGGACAATTTTCTTTGGTAACCATATTCCCTAAATTGGTGTGGGTTTCCCTCAGTCGAATAGTTAGTATTATGTATATTAAACACACCATCTCTGGTAAATAAGCACTCATAACTCGAATGAATACATCATAAGAAGTACTATTGTCACCACTGCCACAAATTCTATTTAAAATCATGTTGCAAAAATTCAATAGGGATATATTATTAGAGGCTGAACTTTGCAGATATGATATCGATAAAGAAGGTTTTCTCGTAGAATCAAATGTACGGTCTTGTTACTGCAGCTAATTGCTGGGTACTAATATTCGTGTGTTGCGTCTAAAATGTGATCTTGCGGTTGTATTGTGCGCATTTGCCTTGGTCGACAAGCGTTCGCATTTCTATTGACAAACGAACCAGTTTCACGAACACGTAGGTCCAGCCTTCGAAATACATTTCCTCTAGAATGCCTCCGGTTTGGAAACCGTGTCCGGTATTCTTGTTCTACCATGTTAGAATTTCCATTATAGAAACCGTATACCATGTACATACATACTTATAGAAAGTAAAGTTCATTATAACGAAATAAGATAACAAAAAAACACAGAAATACGAGAACGAATGAAAACTATACAAATAATAAGAGATAAACAACATTAGATAAAATAAATCGAATTAATTTGATTTTGTAGTGTTAAAAATAAACAATAGCACGGGCGGACTACTTACTGTTTTACAATGTTGGAAAATATATTTATATGAAAATAAGTTAATAAAAAAATGTTAACAACCAACTTTTGGGACAGAAAGACTACATCTATGGATAGTAATATTCACAAATCTTCTTCTTTCTAAATTGCAGTTTTTTCTATCAACATATATGGATTAATAACGCATATTAAAATACCGGATGTACAAACTTTAGGGACCTGGTGCTGTCCCAGGAAGCATGGTATGTTAATATTAGGATTTTACAAAGAACATCGTCACGTGTATATTTTTCGTTAATTTATACACACAATGTATAGAGGATGTAACTAAAATGCCTACCCAGTTCTCCGCACACAAGAAAAAAGTTCATATGAATATGGGTTCGAAAATGCTTCGTTACGGAGTTACAGTCTTCTAAAGTGACACTTTTCTGCATATACTCATGGAAATAATTGGACCAATGTTTTGAAATTTTTTGTGCATACGTTACTCATCAAGGCTGCAGGTTAAAGCTAGGTTCTTTTTAATAAGTGCATGCGAGGAGTTTCAAGTGGGAGGGTCAGTCGACATGCAAAAATACCCAAAAATCGTTGTCTTGTTAGAAGTCGATATAATATCTGTATATCAGAATCATCGGGTAACAAATTTATATAAAAGTCAGAAGTGAAATAATCTGCAATAAAATAACAATGATGAACAATGTGAAAATTAATAATTATTTAACGGTTTAATTGAAGTGTTACATTAAGTGGTGTAAAATAATCGCAGTAAGAAAATACGAGGACGGCTCAAAAATAAACCCGCAACAATGAAGTGATACTTGAATGAATTATATCAAGCGTAAACCGAACATCGGTTACTTTTACTTTCCTATTTTTATTAAAATAAATGTGATTGGATATGGATTGCGTACCACTTTCGATTTATCAGGAAATTACCACAACTTTATTATTTTAAATGTAACACTATATATTCTTAGATATTTGGCATCAGTATATAAAACTGTAAGATTCGAAACTTGTAAAACCTTTTTTATTTGCACCTAGAGCGCCATAACATATATGAAAGTGTCCCTCTGAAAGTAAACGTATCTATAAAAATGGTTTTATCATATTCCTCCTTCAATTTAATGAGATATAACATAAATCTACTTTTTGTTCTTATTTACAGGAAGCTGTAAAATATTTTCGTTTTCTGAATATTGGGCAGTATAGAAACTATCTGCATGTTAATTCAATTACTGCTTATTGTCTAAGACTTATTTGTGATATTAAATCAAGTAGGTAAATGTCTATTACACCCACTTCATTTATGAAATATTTTTAATTTTCATATTGTTTCGATTTAATTTGCACGTAAAAATATGTGCAGATGATGTTAGCGTTAGATTTAATTTTAATGTTTGTTTATATTTTATATTTTATAATTTAAAATTTCATGAGTTTTGCCAGAAGTTGCCTTACACGGTTTTCAATGAAAGTGTGTTCTAGAATGCTGTCAGCACATGCTTTAAATTCATTTAAAAGCAAAGGCATTATAACACTTACATCTGGAAGTGGCAGACGTTTACATGAAGCGAAGTTATAGAGCTATAGTTATAGAGCGCAAAATAGCGAAGAAACATCTTAAATTGTACAGGACCAATATTTAGATACTTAGATCTGCTGATATAGCTCACTTAAATCTTTATATTTCCGTACCTAAAAACACAACATTAAAGAAATCGATTCATACCTACAATAGATTCTTGTCCCTAAAAAATGGTTAGGACACACACAAACCAGACGAAACAGCCGATTTAATTTATTTTAGTATATTTTATGCATATTAATTTTGTGTTTGTGTTTAGTAAACACAATCTCTTTTGGAGCAATTACATACGATTTTTTAAGAATTTCGGATATTGAAATGCGAACGCATGCTGCTCTCAAAAATTGCGATACTGTTAACAGCGGAATACGTTAACTCTCCAAATAAAAATTTCAAGGAATGGTCATAGTTATGCTGCAGATAAATATTCCTTACTATAGTTCTTACGATGACCATTTTTCAGTTTCGGATTAGCGCTTTATTTGCACATCACAAACTAAACGCATTTCTGTCTTTGTTACCTGCTTGCAGATTCATATTTCCGACAAAGACATATATCGTAGTGACATCTGCGAACGAAACAAGACCAACACTGTACGTGTGGCGAATTCTATCGGCTAACGCGTTTATTAGAAAGAAACAGAAATACTTAAGGAATGTAGCGCTTATACATCCAAACGTAACTACTGAAATCTGTTGCCAGCAGTATTTAAAATGTTTTTGAGGATTATATGTCAATATTTTATTTTCGGAAGTTACCTCTAAGAGTTTTTATTTACCATGTTGTTAAGTTGTTTATTGCTGAAATTTATATTATCGTTTTGGGAACCTTTGTTTTGTTGGGAAATAGTTCTGTAGATATCCCGGTTTGTTTTGGTTTGTGGAAATTGGCATTAAGAGGTTGAAGATAAAATAGTAGCATTTTTGTTATACAGCCATTAAAAGGTAATTACAGTTATTAAAATATATTCTTGAAAACACGATTGTACTTAGCCAGTTCAACATTGGATGTTAGTTGGTGTTCAGGTTTTGTAAAAAGAAAACGATGTTAGAAATGTCCGGAAATTTTTTGAATGCGCAGTATCAACAGTTGTTAAATCTATTTGATTATTTTACGCGCGAAAAAGTCCATTTTGGCCCATTACGGTACGTTCTAGTTGCAGATGCATTAAAAATAAGTTTACCCACCATACGGAAACTCGTGCAGCAAAGGAGAGACAACCTTCTATTAATAAAAAAAGTGCACAGCTCCAGAAAACAGTTGAAAAATGAAGATATGTCCGAAACATTAATAATGACATTTAGAAATATAGTGTACAGAATGTACGATGAAAAACATTATTCTATATTTTACTAATACTGATTACGCCTGTTTTACCATTCACCATTTTCAAGAATACATTCGACTATCTGTAATTACCTTTTACTGGCTGTATAACAAACATGCTATTAACTTATCTTCAATCTGTAAATACCAATTTCCCAAACCAAAACAAACCGGGATATCTACAGAACTATTTCCCAACAAAAACAAAGGTTCCCAAAATGATAAAATAAATTTCAGCAATAAACAACTTAACAACATGGTAAATAAAAACTCTTACAGGTAACTTCCGAAAATAATATATTGACATATAATCCTCCAAAACATATTAAATACTGCTGGAAACAGATTTAAGTAGTGACATTTGGCAGCATCAGCGCGATATTCCTTAAGTATCTCTGTTTCTTTCTACTAAACGCTTCAGCCGATAGAATACGCCACACGTACAGTGTTGGTGTTGTTTCGTTCGCAGATGTCACTACGACATACGTCTTTGTCGGAATTATGAATCTGCAAGCAACTTACAAAGACAGAAATGCGTTCAGTTTGTGGTGTGCAAATAAAGCGCTAATCCGAAACTGAAAAATGCTTAGCGTAAGAACTATAGCTGAGTTTATGCTATGGCTCTCTATTTGTCTTATTTTGGCAGCTCCATATTAAATCACCATAATTTTCTGTAACGGCATCGAAAAGTGTTTATATTCCACAAATTACATTGGTATAATACTGTATCTTTTAACGTGGGATCATAAAACGACCAATGACGTGTTATTAGGGTACTTTGTAAGCAAATTGTAACACTTACTTATTTAACAGCACCAAGAGCTATTTTAAAAAATTCTGGATCGTCAAGCGGTTTACCCATGTAAGGGGTTACAAAAACACATCTGAAAATTGTAGTCGTTATGCATACTCCTTATTCGACGATAATTATTTTGATATCTTGCGAATGAAACTATTATAGCAATTAAACGGACCTTAAAAAATGTCAAATAGGTATTAGAATAGTATACAACTTAACTAAACACATTTCTCTTCTGCTTCTTGTTTTATTTGGACTTCGTCTTGTTTTTTGCTTGCTATATTTCTTGGGATTCCGACGTCCAGCTGTCTGTCCATCTTTTCGGTGGTCGAGCTGGATGTCTTCTGCTTTGGGGTTTTTAGTCTTTAACTCACTTCGCGATTCTGTTTTGGTTCATCCTGTCTATATCGTCTCTTCACTTGCCGTCTTCTCTGTCTTGTCCACATGCCCACATCTTCTATTTGTAATTATTTTCTTATGCCGCTACTTATAATGAGATCTCGCAGGGATACTCCTTTTAATGTTCTTAATGTTTTCATTTCTGGACTTTTCAGGAATCTTTTGGTTTTGGACGTTTCTACGAGAGTTTCAGATGCGTACCTCAAAATAGGTATCAAAGATATTTTCAAATCCTTCCTTTACTCTCCTTTGACATATATTTATTTCTTCAGAATACCTTCCTACCTACATCTTAAGCTTTCTGCGATTATTAATACTTTAAAAGAGTTAACTATAACCTCCTCTATTAAGTTCCTGTCTGTTGCTTGATACTTGTGCTCCGAGGTAGTTGAATTTCATCAAATCATCACTTATGCTACCGATCCATAGGCAGCCATCAGTTTACGTCGAATGGAGTCTTTCGAGATTACCATCAGCTTAGTTTTCTCTGTGGATATAACTATGTTATTTTTCTGCTACTTATGTAGCATTCTCAGCGTAGTATAGGATGTCCAGAGATTTGTCTTCCATTTGGTAGCTTGCGCCCTCTTCTTTAACTTCCTTAATTAATGTGTTCATTACATATTGAACTGTGTCAAGCTTAGACTGGCCACTTGTCCGTTCCGTTATTAGCTCAAATGCTTGTTTTAGATCTACCATACAGAAGAGAGGTCCGTCAAATTCGATTCCTTTTCTGTTAGCAGTAAAGACACATGTTTTTTTATTCTACCACTAACCATTATCGAAAATTTCCAAATAATAATCTTTTATTTCAATTACCTACAATTGAACTTATAATTGTCAGGTTATAGTCTTGACATCGAGCAAATTTTGGTATTAGTAACAAAGAGTCCACAATAATTTAGTTCAAATGAGTTTCACATAGTATTACTTTGAAATGAGTGAGAGAAACAGGCTGCAGTATAAAAAGATATATTCAAATGGCCGCAAAATTGCAGTGCGGTTAGTTTTGCTGCATTTGAAGCCAGAGCGTGTTACAGCAGCCGCCCTTTGGCGTTCGCGTTGGCATCTCGCACATAATTCAATGGCATTAATGCAAGGATGATTACGTTTGTCATCGCTGGGTTTGATAACAATGAAATGATAGTTTCCAGAACAAGCGGTTGTTGAACTAAACCATGCGCTTATTGTTAATAATATGATGCATCACATTCCGCATTTAATAATGGTTTATTCCTGTCCAAATAATGTAATCCTGTTCCAATATGTGTTTGACACGCAATGCAACCAGATAATCAGTACCTTGCAAATCCCGCCTAAACCTCCCAAAATTTATTGCTTTTAGAACGTGTTTTTATGTATTCCAACATCACACTACATGGAAACAGGTAAACTATAACATTCTTTTTATATAAGCAGTTTACATTCAGTTGTCGTATTTACAACGAATGTTATACGAGGAGAGTTCTTTATGTTATCTACGTTTTTTTTTTCTTTTTCATACATACTACCGTTTCACCACCGGAATCGCTTTCGCATTACTGCAAGGAGTGCGAGCGACCCTTACACACTAACCTTTCATGTAACATGCATCCTAAGCTTAACTAAGTGGAATGCGGTCACCTCAGCCTGGATTCGAACACCCCAGCCGATGGGCCGCATTTCACTGTCATCTCAAGTGGCAGCACGTATACGCAATGCTCCACGGGGGTGGTGTTATCTACCTAAGTATGAAGGAAACAAGTTAGAGAACAAACAAAATTTTATTTTTCAACATAAGAACCATTAACGCTTACACACTTATTCCAACGTTTTTCTAATAACGATATGCCATCGAAAAAAAATTCTCTTGATAACTCTGCGAAATACGACTTCACAGAGTGTTTCAAGTCCTCATTCGACAAAAAGCGTTTTTTGAGTTTTAGAAAGAGATAATAGTCACAGGGGCGAGGTCGGGACTGTACGGTGGATGTTGTAATTCCTCAAAGCAGCATCATCAATTGCTTCTTTAACGATTCGTGCTTTATGCACCCTGCAGTTGTCGTGCAGAAGTACAGTTTTATGGGCAAAATTGTGAGGTCTTTTCTCGCGTATAGCTCTTTCAAATTGGTTATTGAATCTTTGTAGACATTCGCTGTTATTGTAGAACCATTTGGCGTATACTCATCCCATAAAATCCCTTCAGCATCCCAGAAAATTGTGGCCATCACTTTTTTAGCTGAGAATTGCGTTTTCGCATTCTTGGGTAGTGGAAAACTCCTATGAAGCCATTGCATGGAGTCTTGTTTCGTCGGTGGGTCCCGGGTGTGTACCCAGGTCTCATCCCCAGTTACAATTTTAAAGAAGTCCTCATCTTCGCATAAAGCCGCCAAACTATCCTCGCAAATTTGTCGCCTGCACAATGTTTGTTCAAGAGTGAGCAGCCTGGGAATCCACCGTGCTGACAACTTGCTTATTCCCAAATCTTCATGAAGGATTTTAGAAACAGATGTTTCTGATATACCGGCTTCTCTTGCAATAACTGAGACTGTCAGTCAGCGATCAGTCCACACGAAATTGTCAACTTTCTTTATGTGCTCCTGTGTTCGTGCTTGAAGAGGTCTTCTGCACTTTGGGTCATCCTAAATGGACTCCCTGTGCCATTTGAATTGCTTAAACTAAAACTAAACTTGAAAATAGAACGGGCTATTTTCCCCATACACAGCCACCATTCTCTCATGGATATTCTTTGGATTATTGCCTTCTTTCGACAGAAACTTTATGCCGCTTCTCACTTCATGTTTTAAGTCACTCATTTTTGCACCTCTAACTCTATACAGAATTTACAAATTTTAAGCGAGTTATATCAAAGTTGGAGGATACACTCTAAAAGGTCGGCGAAGTAAAGCCGCAGGTCCCGTGCCACTGCGATGTGTGACACGTTAAAAATCACTACTGGAGTTGGAATTACCCCAGTATGGCCCATATGGCCTAAGTGCATAGAGATGTTTCGAAAACCGCGTCCTAGATCTCGCTCTTTCAAAGCAAGCAAGCAAGCAAGTAGAAAATCAGAAGGAGCAGAGAGCATGATTTTCATTATCCTTTCCAATACTATGCCTTGAAAATAATAGCTATCTATCTAAGTAACAGCTATCATTTTTAAACTAATTTTATAAGTATCCTTCGATCGCCGGAAATATTGAAATTTCATTCTCAATCAAATATTTCTGCATTGTTCGAACGCACACTAGCACTATATTATTATTATTTTATTATAAGTATAGCCAGTTACTACTACATTACATAATTAGCTAATCTTTTCGATAAACAGGTATTATAACTATACACATCAATATATTTTCGACACAATGGAATTGTAAATAATAGAAAATAAGCTCCTAACGAAAGTACCCGAAACTTGCTTTAAACCAAGCTATTCACGAAGTCACGATTTTGAAGTATAACTATCCGAACCCGTAGGCTACATCTCATGCTTTGCTTGATAGTTTTTTTTACATAAATAGTAAATAAGCTGTATAGATATAAGGTATGTTTAATTTTGTAGTGGTTCAATATTTTTAACAAAAGATCCTATATAGTTTTGAAGTTTTACGTTTCTGAAGAGCTTCCCATTATTGCGTGCCTTTATGGAATACGCTGTAGATAATTATATCGTTCCAAGTTTTATACATGTCTTTGCTTCATTTGGTGTATTACCCTATTATCTATGTTCATGTGTATGTATATTCATGGAGTTCCTTTCCCCATTTTTATGTTAATGAAACGTAAGAATAGGTAGATATAACAATATCCAGCGTATGCTGTTATATTTTTCTATTCTCAGCTATTTTTCGTGAAACGCCATATATTCACTTAGAAGTGATGGAAAGTGAATTTTAAGGAATAAAATTCCCATGAAGGTTGTTTTAACACGATTGTTTCGATTAGGGTGTTAAAAATGAAATTTACCAAATTTTCATTTGATGTGGGAAGTGTATTTTACGGGACAAAGCGTTAACACCATTTTCTTAAACAAGCTAGAAAGGATAACCGTACAAAATTTGTATTTTATATGGTAGAAACTACGTTTCAAGGGATGCTTCTAATATAATTTTACAGAATAGAGGATAAAAACACGTTTGTCTCTTTTTCTGATACAATACTTGTATTTGCGGTTTTAATACTATATTCCCGAACAGTATTTGAAAAACAGCTTTTATTCAGGTTTTTCCTTTTTAGGTCGTTTTAAGGGACAATATACTTATAATAGGTATTCATACTTGTTTTTGGGAAAAAAGACATTTACACACGATTTTAATTTGTAGTGGGTTCAGTGGTCTCAGGCTAATTCTAGCTATTTCCAATATTTGCTGCTATTTATAATTATTTAGTATTTATATAGGTCGGGTATTTACCAAACCAATCCACATCAACAAATCGCTGGTCCCCCAGTAGCAAAGACATTTGAAAAGTTGATGCAGGAGAAAAGGATATGAAATGAATTCTAAGCCTAGAATGTGAAAACAATGGTAGAATAGTAAGCTTGATGAAATATAGAAACGAAAAGAAAATACAACTGCTTCAACTGGATTGGTAATACTCGCAAAACTACACGTTCTGATAAACATACAAAAGTCATTTAAAAATATGCAATAAAACAAACAATAATAAAGTGTAATTTATTAGTGTCCTTGTAAATGTCCCTAATACGGGATATTTCCTGGGCCTGAACCATCTGAAGGTTTAATTTTTTATATGTAAAGTTATCCTTTGCGCCATGACTTCCACGTCTACATTAGTGTTTAAAGTTTTCTACCATGGAACATTAATAACTCATAGGCGAGCATAAATAAGAGACGTTTTTAAAAATGAAACCATTTATATTATTAAAACCTTGCAAAGTTACAAAATTATTATCTATCTGTTTGAAGCAACTGATGTTTGTTATATTGCTTCGTCTTCCAACGAAGTAAGCTTCTTTACTGGACAATTTATTTAAAATATTCATGTCAATATTCAAATTTACACTAAATTTCACGATTGAATTAATATTACAATTGAAGCGCTTCGCTTTTACTGATTCAAAATGAAATAAATATATTTAAACAATTCACAGCTAATTCCCATACATTTTATTTCTGTTTCGCCGTTGCTGATATTTAAATTCGGTATCTGATATCCACAAAAAAATTTCATTAGCTGTTATTTGCTGCAGAATGTTTCTTTTCAGAACTATTATTTCAGACTGTGTATAAAAAGACTAATTTTAAATTCTTCTTATTCAATTCTTATTTTTAAATCAATTATTTCCTACTATTGCTAAAATGACAAAATGATATATAAGTACAAAATTAATTATTTACTAAGAAAATATTAAACATCAATTGCAAATCGGCCACTTCTATAAAGACTTGACTTTGCTACTTCTAGCTAAACTTTAAATTTTGTACTATTTATACAGTGATAATAAGAACAATACCATAATCCAAATCCAAAAACAATTTATTTATATGTTGGCAACGACAAAGTGTTAAAAATATTGGGTTTATATGCACTGGCATTTTTATTTTCAGGATAAAACAAAATTAGGAATCCGTTGTTTTCCTAATTGAACAATCCTTAAGAATAAGGAGTATTTTATTTCCAAACTCAATGTTCATGAATGGATTTGGCAGAAAATATAGTTATAATTTTTTTAATCGGTGTTAATAACGATTATATGTGGACATACTCAACAGAACCTTGCATTCTGAAAATTCGGACTCATTTTGACCACAAATATTTGAAATATAATACATAAAACATTTTATATGAAGCTCATTCTAGGACCTAGGCTATTGCGATATAATCACTTAGTATAAGATATATGAACATTTCGGATGGAGTGACTCTTAGTTACAGGAATTCTATGTCAGCAATAGAATATCGCTGTCACAAATTATGGAATTTGGGTGTAATATTTGTAGAGTAAACCAAGATGACCACCAAATCAAAGGCCAATGTACTATCAAGTAGATACTAAGTAAACGTGGCACAACTAAGTGTCAAATTTTTGATGGCTTACGTTCAAATTAACAACCCATTGTCAAACACAAGCAAAAAGTAATAAGCAAATATAAGTGGTCGTGGTTATAATTCCAATTAGGCACATTACCACCATCATTTCTTTCTCACATCGATGCGAAGAATATTTCTTGCCTCCTTTGTGCGAAAATAATAACGCAGTTTGCTCTTCCTAACGTTCCTCAATTGCATCTAATCCTATTAACCGCTTCTAATTGTTCACTAGCAACTGTTTACCGTTATTTCTGCACGCTTAGAAAAACTGCATTTACACACAACAATAGTTTGTTATACTTCATAAATTATAAAGTAGAATCAATCGTGATATCAACAAAAGAAAAGATGTAATTCTCGACACGTTAGTTTTATTTCTAAAATACAGAGTCTTTCGTAATGTAATACAATTGGTGGTAATTCGGCTTTGTAAAGTTCTAAAAATATTGATGTTTCGATTATGTAGCATGAAAAAACCAGCTCTAAAGTTGCACACAGTCATGTATTTGTCACGAAGACCATACCGAATGAGTGTCTAAATTTCTTCTCGACCAAACTGTTTAAAAAGTAAATTTTCAAAAAAAATTAGAAAACCATATTTTTTGGAAAACTGAATACTAGTTCAGAAACTGTAAAAAAGCTTAGATTAACAATCTCGTGTTCAAGCTATATCCTGATTTATACAATTTATAACGTACTTTTCAGTTCTGCGTCGGATTTCATCCACTAGTCACACTCAATTGAATATTTTCTCGTTTTTAGCGTATCACAATCGGACAAGACACAAAAAAGATATTTACGTTTTAATGAATTGAACTTTGAAGGCCACACATCAGCAATGGTGCCGAAAATAGACATTATCAGGAGTTTTAGAGGTTAAATAACCTCAGCTATATGTGGTTAAAATTTTTCGCACATGTTTAGAATCACCATATACAGGGTGTCCTTTAAATGCCTTAAAAGCTTCAGGTAGAAGTTTTCCTTTATGAATGCTTAATACAAATCTTCAAAAAAAAGTAGGTATTTGGAGCTTAGTTTTCTTGTACGAGAGTGTTAAAGTTCATATCATTAAAACAGAATTTCATGGAAACAATAACGAGAACTTTAATGTTGCACGTATCTGCCGATAAGTGACTGACTGCCACTTGATTATGTAAAGATTAATATTGAGTTGACGCTCTAGTTGCTCTTCTGGAAGTACTGTTAAAAATGATAAATTTCGTAAATACTACATTTGACAACAGTGCAAGGCCATGGTATTGTGATGAAAAGTAGAAAATTTGTTTTTCGACATTTGTCAAAATCTAATCATGTAATGTCGGCCTACTAATTAAATTCTCCATAAATGCAAAGACATCGTCAACGTTGCCAAGTATAATATTCTTTAAGTGTCTCGTGTGAGGATACTAAGCACTATAGGAAGTTCGTGTTAGTGTTTTTGAGGACTGTATTTCTTACAGAAGAGTGCTACCTGAAGCTTTTAAGGTATTTAAAGGACACCCTGTATATTGTAATCTACCATCGGATTTAATATTTGTACCTATTTCTGATACGCCCTGTATTTCAATACTTACAGATTTTTGGGACAGTATTAAACGTATACAATTGTTGCTTAATTTAAGGCTGCTATTTCTCTTCTGCTAATGTACTTTTAATGGACTCCACAATAGTTTTTAATTAAAGAAATAAAAATATTATAGCCGTATCTTAGGCACTTTTGCTAATGCATTTTTTTTAGAGTATGTATTTTTATCCCACGTGGTAAAACATTTTTTATTTTAGCCGAAGGCAGTTTTCTAAGGCAAGCCATTTTATGTTAATAAGGCTAGCCACATTACTATGAAAACTAGTCAAACATGAGTGTTGTTCCAAAAAATTAGTGGGACAAAATGTTTATATGTATGTGTAATGCGTTTCATGGAAACTGATTATTGATATATGAAATTGATTTCTGATATCATAAACCACTATGCATTTACTGCTACGTTCATGGTTTTACTTTATAAATGTAAACTATTTTTCATTTATGCGTTAACTAATATTATGAACAGTGTTCAAATGTAAACAGAATTATATTTATGAGGGGTATTATTATATTCGAACCATTTAAACTATATTACTTTTCGATGCAGCCCCCTATCCCTGTGTAGTGTAAACCGACCTGAACGCATTCTAATACCTCCCGGAAAGAAGTCTTTGGGTTGCATGCGTATTCACTCTTGAACAGCTTAGATAACGTCGTTACTGGATTGAAATCTTTCTTCGGCTAAACATTCTTTGAGTGCTTCAAACAAATAAAAATCGGTTAGAATGCTGAATGCGGAAAAACTCTCAGTGAAATTTGTTTATGGTTTCAATTCTTCTTGCAGTGGCATGAGCATTGTCTTGGAGAAAGTTAACAAAACTTTGACTTCAAATCCGTTTCTCCCTCATCGCATTCACTTTATCGCACAAAAAAAATTCGAATAATAGTCTTCATTAATTGTTATGTTCTGTTAAAATTTGCCGCTTTCTATAAATTAATTACTTAATTTGTTTGCCGCTTCGTAAGAATTTATAACGTTATTTGAATTGCCGTTTGTATCTTAACAGTTTTGATTACTTTGCGTCTTTTTAAGTTTGAGTTATGTTGACAGTTCCTTTTGTGTCGAAATTGCCGACTGTTGTTTTTCTCGCGCTTGACCTTGCACACTTCCGAGAACTCACGTGTCCCTTATTCTAGAACTTTTCATAACATTTCGAAATATGGTGCAATCTTTTTTGGGGAGAAGTGTAGATTCCTGTTGCGAAAGGCAGTCAGCATCCCATCTCCGTTGGCTCCGGTCTTCCCGAAATTACATCTACGGGGAGCCATAAATAAGCCGTGCTGCAGGGGCGGCTTTTGGGTTTTTTTCGAGGGGTATCCGTTGTGTGTTTCGTTCGCTGTTTTACCAAGGGGTATAATCAGACCATCGGCTATGGCGGATTTAAAGAAAACATTGGATTCAACCCCGGTAAAAGCAATTCTTTGTGAATTGACCGATCGCCTTTTCGGCAGATTAATGTTCGAGACCAGCTCCCGTCCCTTTGCAGTTACCGTCGGTGCGAAGAGCGCATCAAAGTTCCAGGCCCCTGGCTCTTGACTTTATTCAATCAAGTCACCAGGGGTGTATCTGTGGATTTTCATCATTATCCCGTCAACTCTTCGAAATTGTGCCTGACTCGCTACTCCGTCAAGGTAATAAGCTAGTTTTCTGTGTTGTGAAATTAAGAACCTTTCTTTTCGCGTCAGCTTGCAAAATTTAAGTGCTTGAACCTATTTTGTGATAAATAAGAAGCGGCCTTCAGCCGCCGATCGTCATTTTCTTTTCTGTGCTGTGTAAAATTAGTAATATAAATATTGTGTGATTCCTGTAAACTTGACGCCACTGACCACGCAGAGTTATAGAAAGATTTTAAATTCGTTGGCCATGGGCGGCGAGTTCCCCCTTTCCCGAACGTTCAAAGTACTCAGTTGTAATCTGGAATTATAACATTTCTTTTGCCTGTCATTTTCGTTGTACTGTCGTTTCCACTAATTTGATTATATGCGTTTTGAAATATTATATCTTTTATTATTGCATTTTGTATTTGTGTGCATGAATTTTGCAAGCTTCAAATATATAGGAGGAGGCACAATAAAGGTAAGTTGCATTTCCGTAAGCTGTCGACTTCTCGGCCTTCCACGGGGACCTACAATCAGCTGGATTTAGAAGGTGGCGCCCACAAATTTTGACTCGCTCTGTACACAACTAAATATTTTCTCCCATAAGCGATTTTCACGAACTCCCCCTACTCCTCTGAGCTAAGTTGTAGACCTTTTCCATCTATCTGGTTACTGTCGTCGGAAAACCTCGATTGGCCCGTAACATAATCGTACTACTTTCTGTAAGGAAATAAAGAAAGCACCCTTTGAAAAATCAAAAAAATGTGGCCATTACTTTATCAGCTGGTAACACAGTTTTTGCTCTCTTTGGCTTTGCAGATGTGGTGTGCACCACTGTATACTTACACACACTAAGTACTAAAATGATATATTCCGGTGTATTCAGTTGTCACAATTGAGTCCATAACATGTTACTCCTTTTTTGTCATATCGTTGTAGTAAAGAGGAAGCTATTTGCAAACGATTGTGCCTGTTTTCTTCGGTTAACAAGCGCGGAATCCAGGTGGCACTCACCTTACGATGTTCTGGCTTGATTTTATGATGTATTATACATTTCCGACGCTAATTTGTAAATTTTAAGAAATTTGAATACCTGTTACTCGTCTATCAGGCATTAAGGGCATTAACTTTCACCCGGGTGAGAATTTCAAGATTTTTTAAAATTCGTGTTTCCCATTTCCCGCAAAAAAATTAAAAATTTTCCAAGAAAAAATTAGCAAAAAACATCTATCTCATACCTGTACGACACTGGTTAGGAAATCGTAAATCGAAATACCCTACATATTTATGTAATTTACTATGAACAGCAATGCGCCTTAATAAAAGATAAAATAATATTCTCAACTAATGATGACTTTTCGGAATGGTACGAAAAATTGTAAAGTCCTTTAAAAGTTCGCCGAAAAGAAACTCAATATCACAAGAATATGTCAAGGAAACGCTTGGGATAGAATTAATTTTACTTCTAGATTGCCAGACCAGGAAAGGCGTTAAAAGATTTGAGTTCCCTAACACAACCGATTGACAATAATTCTCCAATATTATGGAAATATTTGCAATGCACTTAGGTGAATTAATCTAGCTGCGTTGGGTAGACGTGAAGCAAATCTGGCTACGGCCGATACTATTTCGAAGATTGAATTTGATTGTTCACGTGATAATGACGATAATATTTAAATAAAGTTGTGGAGGTTTTGCGATTTTGCGTTAAAAACGAAGGATCCAAGATCTTGTGTCTTTAGCAAGACTTCTTCAAATTCGATTTACAATGTACAGCTACAGAAGATTTGCCTACACCATCAAAGTTTTCAATTACTCGTTACAGTAGATGTCGAGAAGAATTACAAATATACGAGAGTACAGAAAAAATTGCAGAAGTTGTTGGATGCTCTGATGACTATACAGCCCATCTCAATTGAAGGCAAAATGGTATTGTCAGCTTCGTCAAATTTATGATCAAAAAAAGATCATCAACTAGCGACTTCTTCCTTGACTGTGTCTCCTTTCTAAAATGCTATTTTTTAAACAAACAATCAACAAAATACTTCTATGTTAGTTTTACTTTTTGCTGATTGTATTTTTCCTTATGTTTTTTTATTTTTTAATTTATGTTTTGTTTATTAAACTTTTTCATAAAATTTTTACAATATTCCCCCTTAATTTAACTTCTGTAAATTTTCCGAAATTCCTTAGATTCCCGGGAAGAATAATTTTAAATATCCCGTTTCCCGGAACAAAAGAAATGCGGGAAACCTTTAGTAATTCAATTTTTGGAATTGCCTTCAGACGCGATTTAAACATGCCATTTCAAATTTGAACACTCCTCTATTATATCACAAGTATTATCGTTATAAATAATTTTTTACTTTATGCGTTTTATGTACAGTTTCATCTTTCATTTTGATTACTCACATCTGTTTACACAATTTACAATTTGTTTAGTTGGTATATCAAGTATTTTGCTTACTTAATAGGCAACTTACAGTTACATTTTGAAGATATTCTCGTAACCGACATCAGCAATTTACTGAAAGAATAGTTATGGTTGCCAACCATTGCTAAATTTTCAACTTTTCATTGAAATACTGGATTTTCTAGAAACATTAGAAAGTCACTCAAACTCTGGTAATTTTTTCATCGTTACTAAGTAGTTGTAAGATATCAAGAAATGTTTACTATATAGATATTTCTAAACTATCTGATAGAATATCAAGATCTTGTATGCATATTGAAGAATTTGTTTTAGCTGAATTCCCACCATTACCAAAACAGATAAGCACAAAAGAAGCACCAAAAGAACAGCACCAATCTGAGGACCAGAACACAAAATACCCCAGGATGATGTACACCACTATAATGCCATACCAAGTGAATCACCCCACGCAACTTATGCAAGAAACAATTGCCAATCAAAATAAAGTTATTGCCGACCTTATGGCAGAAACAAAAGAAATTAGGAAAACCATCGACACCCGCATTAAAGAAATCTTTATACTTAGACATCAAATCAACACAGCTAATGGACAAATATAAAATAGTCACCTGGAAGAACCGTCAAGAAGTTGAAATATTCTTAAGCACGTACCATATAGATATCCTTCTCGTCTCCGAAGCACACTTCACTGAACGCAGCAGCATATTGTCCGTCAAACTGTAGAACAAATAAGGAAGGTTTCCACGAATACTTCAAAACCTTAGGGATTAGTTACATCTCGGGGGGCGACTATAACGCGAAACACCTCCAATGGGGCTCAAGGACACATTCCCACGAGGAAGAGCATTATGGAAAGTTACGCAAGCAAAGCAGTTAAATTATCTATCCACAGGTAAGCCAACGTATTGGCCTACTGGCTTGAATAAAACCCCTTACTGCCTAGATTTTTTCGTTACGAAAGGTCCAATACCTTTCACTATGCATTGATGAAAGTGGAAGAATGTGACGAACTCTCCTCTGAGCATTCACCGGTAGTTCTAACACTAAGTACAGCTGCTATAGAGAAAAACACGCAGCCACAATTGAACAACCTGCAAACAGACTGGGATACCTTTAGGGAAATAGTTGGGCAGAAACTTTTATTAAACATTTCCCTAAAAACGGCAGAAGACATAGAAGCGGTAGTGTAAAAGCTAACGACCACCATACAAAAAGCACCCTGGGATGCCACACCTACAACAACAAACCGCATAATAAAACATGACTACCCACTAGCAATAATAAATAAAATAGTTGAAACGGGGAGACTAAGAAAGCAGTGGCAAAATAGAAGATACACCGCAGAAAAACAGGCGTACAATAAGACAGTACGGGAATTAAAACAGATGATCAAGGACTACAAAGACAAATCCTTCAATGACTATCTTGAAGGACTCACAGCATCAGAAAGCACTGACTACTCTCTATGGAAGGCCACCAAGCGCCTCAAGCAGCCGCAGACTCCAGTGCCGCCGATACGGAAGGAGGACGGATTCTGGGCTAGAAGCGACGAAGAAAAAGCCAAAGTTTTTGCATGACATCTCAAGAACGTCTTTACACCACTACCGGAGGACCCAACAATAAACATAGAATAAGAAATCGAAAACTACTTAGCGGCTCCACTACAGCTCTCACTACCAATCAAACCCTTCTCTATGACCGAAATTAGAGCTGTGATAGACAAACAAAAAGGGATAAAATCACCTGGGTACGATCTAATAACAGGTCGTATTTTGAAGGAGCTACCCAGGAAAGGTCTCCTTATTATCACTTTTATATGCAATGCTGTACTGAGAACAGGACACTTTCCAGCCCAGTGGAAGGTTGTACAAATCATCCTCATTCAAAAACCCGGTAAACCACCACATGATACCGCATCATATAGGCCAATAAGCCTATTACCCATCGTCTCAAAACTATTCGAAAAATTACTTCTAAATAGATTAATGCCGGTTCTAATCGAAAAGGAACTAATACTCGATTATCAGTTCGGCTTTAGGAAGGGCCATCAATCAGGTGCACAGAGTAGTCGATATTATAAATAGAGCTTTCGAGGAGAAGGAATACTGCACTGCTGGCTTCATAGTTCCGAGCCAAGCATTTGACAAGGTTTGGCATAAAGGGTTGCTATATAAGCTAAAACGTAGCCTCCCTGACAATTTCTATCTAATATTAAAATCCTATCTACACGAAAGACACTTTCAAGTTAAACATGAAGAAGAGCATACTAGTCTACACTCAATAAGATCAGGAGTTCCCCAAGGCAGCGTCCTGGGGCAAATTCTTCACCTCTCATACAGTGCAGTCCTGCCGACCTGCGAGGAAGTCAAAACAACCACATTTGCGGCCATCCGGGTTGAATACAAAGATCCAGAAAGAGCGTCACAAAAACTTCAAAGTCGTATTGACTCCATTCACAGATGGTGCAAAAAATGGCGAATAAAAATAACCGAAAGCAAAACTATGCAAATCACGTTTATTAAATGCAGAGAAAGGTGCCCAGCGACCACACTAAACGGTATTCCAGTACAGCAAACTGATGTTGTTAGATACCTGAGGATGCATTTAGATAAGGGACTCACATGGAGGTCTCACATATGGAATAAGCGTAAACGGCTAAATCTTAAATTTAGCAATCACTACTGTCTGTAAAGAAGGAATTCCCCCATCTCATTCGACAATAAATTACTTATATACAAAGTAATATTTAAGCCGGTGTTGATGTACGGCATCCTTCTGTGGGGTACTGCACCTATATCCAACATAGCTATTCTAGAAAGATTCCAGGCAAAAATGCCCCAAACGATCACCAATGCGCTGTACTACATTTCCAACGTAGACATACAAAGTGATTTCAACATGTGTACAGTGAAAGATGCCATAGTGAATACCAGTGACAAATACATCGCTAAGCTACAAAATCACCCAAATGCGCTTGCGCTCAACCTTTTAGACAACAGTAACTAGAACCGTAGACTCAAAAGACACTACACACTAGACCTGCCCTTTAGATTTACCTAAGCCAATTAACTTATAAATTTAAATCTAATAAGATTCAAGATGAAATTAAATTCATCACGATCATGTGTTTTGTGCCGATAATTTGTTTTCATCACCTAGGCCATGATGTAACTGTAAATCACAATTGTAATTAGTTAAAGCCGAAGAGTCGTCGCTGGATGACTATCTCCATTGTCACTACACCTACCTTAATTTACTTATTGCTTCCGAGCAGATTGTAAATAGAAACATGTAGAATAATAACAAAAATTGTTACGGACCAATCGAGCTTTTCCGACGACCCGTAACCAGATAGATGGAAAACGGCCTACAGCTTAGCTCAGAGGAGTAGGGGGAGTTCCTGAAAATCGCTTATGGGAGAAAATCTTTAGTTGTATACAGAGCGAGTCAAAATTTGTGGGCGCCACCTTCTAAATCCAGCTGATTGTAGGTCCTCGTGGAAGGCTGAGAAGCGAACGGCTTATGGGAATGGAACTCACCTTTATTGTGCCTCCTCCTATATATTTAAGCTTGCAAAATTCATGCACACAAATACAAAATGCAATAATAAAAGATATAATATTTCAAAACGCATATAATCAAATTAGTGGAAACGACAGTACAACGAAAATGACAGACAAAAGTAATTTTATAATTCTACATTACAACTGATTACTTTGAACGTTCGGGAAAGGGGGGAACTCGCCGCCCATGGCCAACGGTATTTAAAATCTTTTAATAACTCTGCGTGGTCAGTGGCGTAGAGTTTACAGGAATCACACAATATTTATAGTTACTAATTTTACAGCAGCACAGAAAAAGAAAATGACGATCGGCGGCTAAAAGCCGCTTCTTATTTATCACAAAAAGCGATTCAAACACTTAAATTTTGCAAGCTGGGGCGAAAAGAAAGGTTCTTAATTTCGCAGCACAGAAAACTAGCTTCTTTACCTTGAATTCCGGTGGAGGCAGGCACAATTCCGGGGGGTTGATTTCCAGATGCAGGTCCAGTCGAGAAGGGGTATTTTCCCGGTCCGGGAAATAAAAGTAGAAAGCCTCAGGAAACCAGGGGGACGAAACGTTGGTAGGTACGCTCCGGGGGAAGCAGATTATTCCCAACAGGATCAGTTGAATTATTTCCAACGGGGACAGTCGACGTTGAGGGCAACAGGAATTTCAAATGCTTGTAACACTAACAGACCCAACAATCATCTTTTCACGGGTTCAAACGCTTTTATCCGAATGAATCGAAGAAAAAAAAACAATCACACTTGATTGTTCTGTAACCAGGCTACACTGTTAAAATTGACATGGATCCGACTTGACTTTGTCGAAATGATACTAATTGCCTAAAGCAATATTCGGTACGATACTTAATTTAACAGGTGCCGCGAAAACAACGCGCTCTACATGAACATTCGTCTCGGGCCCAAGCTTGTTGCCTACTGACTTTTTTCCCCGCGTTCCCAAAAAACACCACCTAAGCCTAATTTGCGTTCTAGAAGGAAAATTAACACGTGTGACCTTCGAGAGAATACGAAAAACAATTCCTAACTGCTAGCACTGTTTAACAAAGAAATTCCTAGAAATACAAAGAAAAAACCTTGAACAATTCTGGGATTAATTTGGTCATAAATTATTTCTGAAAGGAAAAAAATACTAACAAAACTGTTAACAACGCTCTTCTTAGAAAAACGCAACATAGCGAAACGGTAACCCAAAATAAGACTGCAATTAAAATAACATTATTAATTCTTACGAAGCGGCAAACAAATTAAGAAATAAATTCATATAAAGCGGCAAATTTTAAAATGAACATAACAAAATATTGAGGAATTTACGCGTTACAGCCCAAACATTTAAATTGTGCATATATTACCAAAATAGTCTTAAACATGTGTTTGCGTATGCAAATATGCTAGTTCACAATTATCCGAAGCTTAATTAATACTATCTAGTGTAATACTTTTCAGATAACGAGTTTCATGGTGTCTAGAAATAAATAAATTCTCTCAATTTCACTATCAAATAGCTTATTATTATTATTTCATATAGTCTGTGAAATTATATGTCACATAGTATTAATTAACGGATGGTTTTAGTGTGGCGGAATTAGTAAATGACTGTTAAGGTGATGATACAAGCAAATGACCATAAATTCGTAGCATGCGACTTTAAATTAAATTTTATATGATATTATACGTAAAGAAGTCGACCGAGATTTACAATTTATTTTTCAAAGCAATTTTAACTATGCTGTTTAGATTTAAAATTCTAGGGGAAATTGTTTCCGACACAAATACATGAAGGTAAAATCTTTGATCTCCAATACATTGGAGACTTACAACGTCAAAGCATTCAGAAATGATAAAATGATTTGAACAAGAACACTGACATCTATGAATATAAGGTTTGTTCCAACACCTCGAGAAACCGTTCATTGCATGGTTACGTGCAGGCGAATGGATAAAACGGAACGCATTTTCTCTATTTTCCATGCACGTGATCGTGCGATGAACCGTTTCTCGAGGTGTTGGAATAAACCTATAGTTAAGTAAACTATGTTTTAGATTAGGCCAGTGGTCCCCAAACTGTGCGTCCCGGCACCCTGGTGCACCCTGGTGGCTGGTTTATAGGGGTCCCGCGAAATGATTTATTATTTTCACTGAAAAGACACTTGCCCACGTTGTTTTAAAATGGTAACATGATATGTTAATGCGGCGGCAGAAAGGTAACGGACATTGTAGAAATTATAAACTGTTTCGTTTTTCAATAGTAATACTATTTTCTTTGGTAAAACTTACATATTTCCCCGATATATTTCAAAAGTTAAATGCGTTGAATCTCTTCTTACAGGGAGGCAACATGCAAGTTTTGAAATTTGTCGGGAAAGCTTTAGCTTTCAGAAAAAAATTATAAACAGAAGAAAAATTGATATGAAACAAAAAAGAAGAAAGCAAGAGTATATAAAAATAGGAACATGGAACACCAGAAGTATAAACGGAAAGGAGGAGGAACTTATAGAAGAAATGGAGAAACAAAAGCTAGATTATATGGGAATAACAGAGACAAAAATGAAAGGACAAGGACTCACGAGATTGCACAAAGGATACTGGATGCTTTGGTCAGGAATAAAAGAATCCGAAAGGGCACAAGCGGGAGTGGGTTTACTGGTGCACCCGAAAAAATGGAAACAATAATAAATGAAAGGTATGTAAATGAAAGAATAATGGCAGTAGAAGTTAAATTAGGGGAAAAAGACGAAACATGGCAAATGATTGTGGCTTACGGTCCCGACAAAGATGAGAAAGTGGAAGTAAAAAACCAGTTCTATGAGGAACTACAAAAAGTAATAGATACGATAGGAAGCAATATTATAATCATAGGGGACCTAAACGCAAGTGTCGGAAACGACAATAGGGGCGTAGAGAGAATCCTAGGAAGTCAAGGGGAGCAAAAAAGAAATAAAAACGGCACGAAAATGTGGAGTTCTGCGTGGCAAATGATTTAGTAATAACGAACACAAAGTTTAAACATAAAGACATACATAAATATACAAGGGTGCAGTACAGCAGAAATGAGAAATCAATTATAGATTATTTTCTAGTGAACGGGGAGAATTGGCGAAAAATCAAAAATGTTAAAGTAAAGAGGGGACCGGAAATAGGCAGTGACCACTATCTACTCCAAATGGATATGAGGGTGAACCAAAAACAAGAGGTAGAGAACAATACGAAAATAACTAAAGAAAAAATTAAAAGCCACATGCTAAAAGAAGAACACATCAGGAAGAAATACCAAGACATCCTAAAAAAAGAGCTGGAGACAAAAAATATCGGACCAGGTATAGAAAATAAATGGAAAACGATTAAACAATGCACGATAGAAACAGCGCGCAAATGTTGCGGAGTGGCAAAGGTAACCAACACGGACTTTAAAAGAACGCCATGGTGGTCAACGGACATAAAGACGCTGGTAAAAAAGAAAAAGGAATGCTGGCGCAAATATCTACAAACAAAACTGGATGAGGATTACAATATATACAAGGAGAAAAGAACGGAGGTAAAGAACAAGGTAAAAGAAGCAAAACAGAAAGCGTGGGAAGAGTTCGGAAACAAAATGAAAAAAGAATATGACGGCAATCAGAAACTATTCTACGGAACTCTGAAACAACTGAGGCAAAAGAAAAGTACACCCACCAAAAACATCAAAGATAAACAGGGAAATATACTGACAAATGAAAGGGAGATAATGGAAAGATGGAAACAATATTTCGAAGAATTGCTGGCAGCTGGGGAGGAGCGGAGAAGAACGGAAAGAAGAAGAGGGAGCGAATTGACACGTCTAGAAAAAGACACGAATACAACAGAAGAGGATATCGCAGAAGGCAAAATAACAAAACAAGAACTAAATACAGCGATAAGGAAACTAAAACTAGCAAAAGCCCCAGGTATAGATGAAATTACCCCAGAGATGGTAAAATACATGGGAGAAACGGGCAAGGAAAGGTTACTAGAATTGTAGAATGACATCTTAGTAGCAGGAAAAGTACCAAGGGACTGGAAAATAGGAATCATAGTACCCATATATAAGAAGGGAGACCGAAGGGAATGCTGTAATTACAGAGGAATTTCCTTACTAAGTATACCAGGGAAGATATTCGCAAGGATTCTAGAAACCAGACTAAGAGACAAATTAGACAAGACAATAGAAGACACCCAGAGTGGGTTTAGAGAAAAACGGGGGGTGCAAGACCACATATCCACAATCAGACAGCTAAGCGAAAAGGTCATAGAGAAAGGGGAAGAAATACATCTGTGTTTTATAGACCTGGAAAAGGCCTTTGACAAAATAGAAAGAGAGGCAATATGGCGTGCTTAGAAAAAGCAAACATAAACTACAGAGAAGTAGCAGCCATCAAAGCATTATACGAAGATGGCGGAAACAAAATAAGAACGAGACACGAACAGTCGGAAGAATTCAAGACCAACATAGGCCTAAGACAGGGATGTGTACTCAGCCCGCTCCTATTCAATTTAGTATTAGATGAAGCAATAAAAGAATGTAAGAAAAAAACAAGAAGATACCATGTAGGAAGCTGGAATATGGAAAAAATATACATATCAGAACTACTTTTCGCTGATGATATGGTAATATTCGGAAAAAGCGAGAAAGATTTACAAGAAAATATGAATGTATACAACGCAGAACTAAAAAAGAAAAACATGAAGATAAACGGAGAAAAAACCAAAACAATGGTAATAGCACCAGATAAGAGAAGACACCATATATATATAGAGGGAAGAAAACTAGAACAAGTAGAGAAGTTTAAATACCTAGGTGTATGGATACAGGAAAATGGAAAACTGGATGACGAGATAAACGAAAGAGTAGGAACTACAGGACGACTATTTAACTCCATAAAGTCCTCCTTTCTGGGAAAAAAGGAAGTACCAAAGGAGGCAAAAGTAGAAGTATTTAAAAAAGTTGTAACACCAGTACTCATCTATGGCTGTGAATCGTTGACAACAGTGAACAAACATAGGAGCAGGGTCGAAAGCATGGAGATGAGATTCCGGCGCAAAATAGAGGGCAAAACAAGAAGGGACCATATCAGGAACACAACCTTTAGAGAAAACCTAAAAACTAAAGCAGTAGCGGTATTAATGCAAGAGAGACAGTTAGGGTGGTTGGGGCATCTAATAAGAATGGACAAGGACAGAACAGTGAAAAAAGTGTTCGAAGCAAGACCAAAAGGGAAGAACAAGATAGGTAGACCGAGAAAAACATGGAAGGAGGAACTAAAAGAGGCAGCAGAAGCAAGGAACATTAAGTGGGAAGAAACCCGCACAGCAGCAAAAGACAGAAAAAAGTGGAGAGAATTATGCAAGACAAGCCCGAATCCATAAAACGCAACCCAGCTCAATAGCCTTACACCGAAAGGTAGAAAGGCTCTGGATTAAGTAAGTAAGTAAGTAAGAAAAATTGATAAAGAAGGTGGTGAACAGATTGTTTTCCCTTGTTGCAGCAATTTATGATGGGTTTTTCAAGAGCCCTTAGCACAGCTTATCGACTGGTTTGAAAACTACTTTTAAGATGATATTATCGCATGTATTGAAGACCCATTCAGGGCCATAGTTTCATTTGAATTCACTTCTGTAGAAGACGAAAATCTTATTGAGCTGTCCTGCAACAATACAGAGAAAAAAAAATTTGGCAGCATGGAACTAAATGATCTTCGAATATCTTCTTCGAGTACTTTGTCTCTTGCGAGATAGAGCGATCTTGTCTTCTATACCTGTGTTGCGTGTTCTAAAGTACCGCAGACATAGAGGACCTACGTCCTTAACGTAGATTTCAACCATGGGAAGTGTAAACCGTCTACTTCAGAGAAAATTTACTAGGCAGAATATCTCGCTGGTTTGCCTCTGCCATGCAAGGGAGAACGACCGTAAAAATCAGATGTTTTGGTACTGGGAATAGAACCGCAGACCTTCAACGTAGAAGTTTAACGCGCTGGTGGTAAGTGATAAAGCTCGGCGAATTTTAATTCCATTTGCGACGTCATATTTGTGCAAAACTGAGATTTCGGGGACTGTTGTGATAATAAGTAGGTACGCATCGTGCGATAATCAACGTGGAACAGGAAATGGTGGTGGCTGTATTCATTAATCTCGAGATCGAGATGTGCACAGTACACAACAGGCTTACCTATCCCACTAATTACGTTTTATTTATTCATTGATATGATTGTTATTCATATGTACTTATTTAATACTTTTCAAATAAATTGTTTGTGAATTTAAAATACGTCTTTTATTTATTTTTTTAAGTTAATCAACCTAAGCGCACTAACTGCGCACTGCAACTGTTAGGTGGGTTTATGTTCTGACTTTGGGCGCAGTGGAAAAATCTTGATAAACTGAGGGCGCCTTGAACCGAAAACGTTTGTGAATCACTGCATTAGGAAATGACTGTATATCAAATATTTAATGCCATTTTAAAATTATTGCGCTGAATTCCGAATATGAAGTGTTATTTTCAGATATGAGGAAAATCATTTCTAATATCATATGAATTTCAGATATCATAAAATATTTTACATTTCTAGTAGTCTTTTGCGAAATTCACTGATTTTTATCAAATATCTTCATTCCGAAATTGATAAAACGTAAAATTTAAAGGCGAAATAGAAATTTAACAAAATGGAAAACTTTTTCAACACAGGAAACGGAAGTTACACATCTCAAATGGAGATCAAGCAATTTTGATAAAAGTTTATAGTTTCAAAATGTTAATTTACGATTTTATTCTGTAATACATTTTTTGGGAACTGCTGCGAGGATTTTATCGAATTATGTAACGTTACAGAGTTTAACACATTCTTTTGATATGGTATATTGTAAACAGTTATTTGAAATTACGAAAGTATAATGGTATAAGAGTATTTTGAATTAAATCGAATATATTTTGCGTGTGTTTTCATCTTCTGCGCCTATTTATTGCCCACTATTTTCAGACAAGCTATTGGGATTTCTAGGATAACAGCCAAGTTTATTTTTGCTCAACAACTGATGATTATGTTGTTCAGTAAAAATTATGGTGGGTTAACATTGTTATTTTAAGTGAGGTGTCTGTGTCCCATATGTATGTTGTTATTATTGAAATTAATATTAAGCCATCTCTATCACAGCGCAAACGGTACTTTAACATAAATATTAAAACTAGTTTTTCTTTTGCAGTAATGGGATATAAGTTCATCGTCTGTTTAGCTGTATTCGCACTCTTTCACACATCAGTGCAAGATGTCAAAAAAGAAGCTGAAGAAAACGATATAAACGCATTTGCAGAAATGGCATCTTCCTTCCTCAAAGATCAAAATGCGGATAATATAGGAGGACTAATCAGCGATTTGGTTCAATCAGATGGAGGGAAACAACTAGGAGACATGTTGATGAATATGGGTGGCAACAAAAATGCAAATCAAATTTTGCAGAGTTTAGGAACTTTAATATCACAGAACAATGGTGGGTCAAGCGGAGGCTTCGATCCGGCTCTTCTGGTGAATGTCTTGGGAGCTCTTAACAGTGCAGATACGGGAAGCAAAAAACAACAGGGTCCAGATTACACCAGTTTACTTTCCATGTTGGGTGGGTTCTTTGGGCAGGAAGGCGGCCTGGATAATGTCATGGGTATCCTCCCTATGTTGTTAAGTACTGTTAGCTCGTTCACTGGAGACGAAGCTCAAAAACGGGCCGATCAGCATGCCGGACATGCGTGGCTTTTACCACCAGTTATAGAGAAGATACATGTTGCGTTCGATCTCTTTATGAATTCTGAACTTGGAAGGTCGTTGATGAAAAATGTAGGCACTGAAAAATTCGTCAAAGTATTTGCAGATAGAGACGGCAAATTTAGTTTTGCGAAATTTCTCGAATTGCTAGAAAACCACTCTTTCAGAAAACATTGGATTCAATTAGTAACAGGAAGAATAGCTTCAGTGGTTGCCTACTTTGCTGATCCAAAGACACAGAAAAGGTAAGCTACACAGATGTAGGGTTTCCCCTAGTGATGTCTAATAAATAATTGAAAAATTCTATTACCGATAGTGGGTCTAAATCTCCCAGTACATGTGTGTGTTGCATCATTGAATATGTTTTTTGAATATATATTATAGTTACGTTATTTATTTGGCCCGTAAAACTTTACCTAGCCTTTTATACAAAGGGGCCTCGGTGGAGTAGTGCGGATACGCATTGCCACTCGAGGTCACAGAAAAATGTGGTCGATCGGCTGGGGTGTTCGAATCCCGACTGGGGCGACCGCATTTCGCTTAGTTAAGTTTAGGGTGTATGTTGCATGAATATTTAATGTGTAAGGGACGCCCGCACCCCCTGAAGTAATGCGAAAGCGGGTTGGGAGGGGTAGGATGAATGCATGAGAAAAAAAAGCCAACCCGAGCTGGGTTTTGGCCTGCTCTACAATGGCATGCCATCTCTTCCTACTGGTAGTTATGGTCCACCGTTTCTGCAACTAAATTTCTTACGGTCTCCCACTACATCATATTTCCAAATTTACTTAGGTATACTTCTATGCCTCATTTTGCAGGTTTTCCATTCAGTTATCCTTCTCGTTGGTCTCAATATATCTATTCTTTGTATAAAGCCCAGCCATGTAATTCCTTCAGACTAATGTATTTAGTTCATGATTCATTCTGAGTCTCCATGAACCATTCGCTTTTTGTGCCGGTCTAAATAGCTTGCAGAATATTCTTCCTTCGAAGACTCTTAGACGATTTTATATAACGGTCTTATATAACCCGAGTTTGGTCGTTTTGCTTATCAATTGTGATGCCATTAATTTCTTATATATGTCTGTGGTTTTGGCTCCGGTAGTGCATCTGGTCTTAATCTCTTTGCTCATATCGTTCTTATTGTATAAATTGGAATTCAAATAAACGAAGGTGTGTATCAACTGTTAGTCCTACTTCTTTAACATTGATTTTTAACTTAGTATAAATTAATTGGAGCGCCGCTATAACAATAACGTCTGCACTGAGTAGGTTCTTCTCAAGGTTTAATGTTCTCACTGCTGATTCTAAGGCTAAGTTTGTTACGGTTCAAACGAGCTTTGACGTCGACCCGCAACAGGATAGATGGAAAAGGCCTACGGCTTAGCTCAGAGGAGTAGGAGTGGTTCACGGAAACCGCATACGGGAGGGAAATCTTCTTAGTTGTGTACATGGTAGGTCAAAATTAACGGGCGCCACCTTCCAAATAACAGCAGATAACCAGTTCTCGTGGAAGGCCGAGAAGCCAGCAGCTTACGGGAACCAAACTCACCTATATTGTGCCTCCCTCCTCCTTTATAAAGCTTGCAAAGTTCATCCACACAAAGATAAAAAATACACAAAAATAAAAGATATGGTAAATTTTACGACAAATATAATTCTACATCTTTTAACTTACTGACATCTGATACAAAAAATATAACTATTACATTGAAAATGGTAATATTTATGGTTAATTAATACAAGGTTAATTGAACGTTCAAACCGAGGCTCGCCGTCTCTGGCTTACGGTATTTAATTTCGTAAAACAAATCTACGCAGCCAGTGGCGTCTGAATTTACAAAAAAAATACAATTTATGATTACTCTTTACAATTAGCAGAAAAAAGAAAATGACAATTGACGACTGAAGATCGCTTTTTGTCGCATCAAAAAAAAAAATCGCTTAACACTTGAAATTTGAAAATGAAACTCGGAAAAAGTTTTTCACAACAGCAGAAACAATTTCTTTTATCTTAGTTTTCGTTGAAGGGAGTAGAGAGAGAGAGGGAGAAGCAGGCACAATCTGGGGTGTTTTTGTGCTCTTAAGAAGCAAGAAAAATCCACAGGCACGTCCCTGAAGACTGGATCGCATGGAGTCAACACTGAGGGCCAAATTTCAATGCGTGTGTCGCAACAGCGAAATGGGCTCGACATTAATCCGCCAAAGGCGATCGGCAAATTCGTAATGAATTGCCCTCAGAGGGTTCAAATTCCAGCTTCTTTAATCCGACACTTGTCGATGGTTCTGTTCACCCCACGGTGATAACAACGTTACGAAATTCACGCGATGGACCTCCGTCGAAAACCCAAGCCGCCCCTACCGTACTTTATTACGGCGCTTATCGCAAGCAGCCAGGTCGAACGGAGATGTTAAATCCGACTGAAGAAAGGACGAAACGCGAATCTCAATATGCAGCAGCAGAAATATTTCGTCCTATTGCGAAATATGGTGCAAGAATTCTAGAATAATTTAACACGTAGGAGTCCCTTCAAGGGCAAGGAATTCTCCGGAAGCGTCCACGGCCAAGCGCGCAGATAAACATTAACCGGCATTTTTCCATGATAACAAGAAAAAGGTCCACGAAAACTGTATTCGGGAAATAATAAGAAAGTAATCGGCTTATGAGCGGCAATTAAAATAAAACTTTAATTCAGAAGAAGCGGCAAAA
Organism: Limonius californicus; assembly: GCA_014611495.1. Lineage (NCBI taxonomy): Eukaryota > Metazoa > Arthropoda > Insecta > Coleoptera > Elateridae > Limonius > Limonius californicus. The sequence goes on along the minus strand of JABXWE010006529.1, from coordinate 5,306 downwards.
TCAAACGAACATAACATGTCGTCCACCTAATCGACCTATGGCCGTCTGCGCCTGTAACTTAGACACATCATAGTGCTGTTCCATTCGTAATTCCAATTAAAATTAAAAATAATCGTTAGTAACCAAGAAAGTGAAAATCGCAACTGTGACCAAAAGCATGTTGACGTGCGCTTTAATAGGTATCCACCAGCGACGATCGCGTTTTAATTTGTAGAAGAAATATAAACGCGACAAAGCGTTCGGTTTCTTGTTTGAAAATTTTGCAGTTGAAATATAAAAATATATGCAGGTGGTTTTTTAACTGCTTGTGTTTTAAATTATTATTATGGTTAAATATCCGTTAACTGATTTGCGCAGTGTATTAAAGATTGTTAAATTTATAACAATAATGTATGTACATTGCGAATATATCACTTGGCACTATAAATATCTATATAATCCAAAAGATTATTATAGTCGTTGGTTGATTCATAAAGAAATGTTGCAGGACGTGCTTTTGATTTTGTTATTCTTTTTTTTGTGTCTCAACTATTTTGTAGTAGAGGAAGACGTCAAAGAGTAAAGTTTGCTTAAAAAACTTAAGGTACCATATATAGATGGTATTACTTTTAAACATTATTGAAGCCCTATAGTATATTGTTTTACCAAGCTAGATATTTATTTAAAAAATAAATATACCACACTTATAATTATTTAAAAAAATTAAACGTAAATCAAGCAAGGAATTGGTCAAAAATTCCTTTACATTCACGAGTTTATTGTTCCAATAAATTATTCCTGGTTGTAGTTAAAAAACACATTATTATTTTATTTCAGGTTCCTAACAACTGTCCAGTATTTTATAAACAGTTTTTTGAAAACACAAGGATTTCCCAAAGCTGCTATGTTTGATCCTTCAAGACCTACTGAGACATTAAGTTCTTTCATCAACTACTTCTTCAAGAAGTACCTCAGTTATAAAGTCAGTGCCAAGCAATATGTTAAGCCAGCAGTGGAGTATGTACAGGTACGTATTTAACAGTTAAGGAGCGTAAATAGCGTTATCTATTGTTATCATCGCTACGTTAATAAGCGACCTTTCCACATGTGGTATTTTAAATAGTAAACAACATATACAAGATTGAAACAAGTTAAAACAGTGATCAAAAAATCATAAGTAGTAATAAAAATTTTCGGAGGTAGTGCAAAAATGCGGTATTATTAATTTACTTTTATGGCATATTAATTTAGTAACATGTTTACCGGTAACCTTATTACTAACTACCATCTTCTAAGAACGTAATGCATACAACTTCGATATGAAAATTTATCTGATTTTTATATAATCATGACAATGCCGAGACTCTGTTACTAATTTATTTTTACCGCATATTATACGTTTTGTCTTATACGTTGGCTGTAGTTCGCTTTCCTACGCTCACGCCGAGAAAATAAATAGTTTTGTATATACTCCTTAATGAATGTGAAGTAAAGCACAAAACAATCTAATGTTATTTGAACGCAAATCTGCGCAGCTCGCTTTACCAAAATTGCCAAAATTGTAATAATACAATAAAGAAATTAAATGATAGTAAACATTTGCAGTGATACTTAGCAGTTACGCATATTCACAAAGCGCATAATTTAAATTTCGACAAAGTTTGTTTATTTGTTTTAAATAGACCGAAGCAGGCCGAAGCAAACAGAATTAGAAAAGATGCATAGTTCTGGCTCCTACTACTATGATATGTACAAGAACAAGGTCACTATCTCCACCATTTACCTCATCACTTATTTTAAAGATACCCGCTACTCTGCTTAACATTGTGCATTACTTAATCTTGAACCTTCCATGATTAAGGGGGTTACCGTAGTGTTTAAAACATTCAAATTGATTTAAGCTTGATCGCTTAACATTGACTATCACATGACTTTGTTGATAACACTTGGTGAATGATAGATCTGATTGCATATTATTATTGTGGTTTATTTAAAACTTGAAAATTTAACACTAACTTATGTTATTCATACATGGTAGACACACCAGTTTGAGTATCAAGGTTAAATAAGCGAAGAATGTAAGGTGGGAAGAAAAAAATGGTGGGATCTATAGTGGAATACATAAATATCGTTTGGGAAATGTTGGCAGGGATACCCATAGTAACAGCGTGTTAGTGTAGGTTTTGGTCACCCATCCAAGTTACTGCACGGATCGTTTTTTAACTTTGAATACTGTTTGACCATTACTCGCAGTTGCCCGCCACGCTGTTCGATGTCTGTAATTGAGATGGTAACCTTGTTCTCGAACGTATAATGGTAAGGGGTGACCTCGGCAGGAGCTAGAATTCTCCATCTTTTTCCCCTCGCGTAGAACTATTTTATTGTTTCTTATATGACCTCAAGGGCTTTTTTTCTTTTAAGCTTGTGTTTGCTTTAGCTGTTTTAAGGGCTCTGGGTAATTTTCAAATTTTTTGTAGCGTATTCATCTCAATTTCTATAGAAAAATATATACGCGAAGAACAATTAATTTCCGTATGTAATTTTATTATTTTGCTGTTTGATGTTTTATTATTTTATTAGCCTGCAAATCTTTACTAATAGCAAAATAATAATCGGTCGTACATGTGAAAACTCGTATAATCTGTTCATTCTGTACATGCTGTAGAGTAAACCTTCTATCTTACTCTACAGCATGTACAGAATGAACAGAAGCCTTCTATCCGGCTGGCCCGGATGGGCTCCTTGGAGCACCTCTGGGGACCCGAACCAGCAGTGGGCGTACCTCAAAGCTCGATTAAGGCCACTATACTGGACAGACTGAGAAATCAGCATGTCCAAAGGTGGAAACAACAACCGTTTAGGCAAGCGAGACTTCTCATAGAAGGACCAGCCCAAAAGCAAACAGACTTCCTACTAAATCTGGGGAGGAAAGACATCAAGGCCATAGTAGGCCTCTTAACAGGCCATGGCCATCTGAACAAACACCTAACCACGTTGGGAATCAGAAACGATGCTCTCTGTCGGAAGTGTAAAACAGAAGAAGAAACCTCTATTCATGTACTCTGTCGGTGTGCAGCGCTTGCCACTCTCAGATTCAGGGCCTTCGGGGTCTGGTTTCTAGAACCTGAGGACATTCGAAGAGCCCCACTGAGACAGATCCTGGCCTTCATCAAAAGGTCGGATCTGCTCTAATGAGGAACGCAACAGACAGGATGCACAATGGATCAAAAGGTCTGAGTGCTGCACATCTGGGCCCTGTCAATTTAGAAATAGAAATAGAATAGAATGATACCAGCGCCAACGCGGTCCAGTGGTTAGAGCACTGGGCTATGGTGCGAAGGTTTTAAGTTAAAATCCCCGATTCAATGCCTGGCGGGCGTGCTACCCAGTCGCTTTAAATAAATGGATACCTAAGTTCGAATGACCAAGGGGTAGTTATGCAGTTGTCTATTGCGTGATGCCCACCACATTACAACGGGTCTTGAATTAGACACGCGACAACCGTGTGTGAGAGCAAGAATACGTGAGCTCTGACCTTCCACCTTGCAGGCCAAACTCCTTCATGGGGCGTAGAGCTTCACCATTGTTATTATATTACGATACGCTTTTTGCGACCATTCGTTAGCACAGTGGAAAATGCTTATCAAATCTGCCTGGAATACTGATATGTATGTCCCTAGTGAAACGGTCAGTTCCATATTCGGGAATTATCCGTAAATACCAGCTCCAGTACCCTCTATCATTTGGGATCTGTCTGTATATCAGCGTCGTCCTGTACGCGCAATTAGATCCAAGGAGTTATCTATCCATGCCATGCACGAAAAAGAATTTTTTTGTGAAACTTCGCGGGCCTCTTTCTGTGTAGATCGTTAATACTTTCGGTGTGTAACAGATACAGCTTATATCTAGCGGTATTTTCTTTCGCTGTTTATCTTCAAGACCGTTTTCGATGGTATTATATTTTATTTGTGGATGAAATGCCAATTTAGCTGTGTGTGTGCCCGTAGGTTTTGCAATACTTGTGTGGACCTCAAAAGGAATCTATCCCACATTGTGTGGACATACACGCGTCCACGCAATTTCTATCTGTTTTTAAGCGGTTCTATGGAGTTCTCCTACCCCAGTAATAGTTCTATTTCTGTTGGTCCACACAATATGAGTATTAAGATGGTGAAAACCAAATTTGTACTGTGATTATGTGGACCATATACAACGCTGCCTTCCACGGTGTTTAGAGATATTACTTAATTCGGTTATTGCATCATATTGAGTAGTAGGTGTGTATAAGACGTTCAGTTCCGTGGACTTCTAAACATTTTACTTATTTTAGGTAAGTACCAATTTTCATCTATTCTTTAGTATGCTTGTAAGTATGTTGCGGGGACATAGCTTGAAGAAATACTGTGCCGTTGATTTCATGGATTAGTTTTATAGGACTTCTATGAATGTTGCAGCGCAAATCCTATAACGTCATTTGGTTTCCTGCACGCTTTTTTGGGAGGCCGCCGCGCCGTTCTTCAAAGGACGTCCTATCCAAATGATTAATTCGTTGCAGTACGTTCTGTAGAAGGTAGGTACCTTATTATCATTGTAATACTATTAAAGCACTGGACAACAGTAAATTCTGTACTTAAAATGTACAGGTATGTTCTAAAGTAATAATAGGCGAAATAAAAGGAAAAATTCCAAGCAACCGCAACAATTTCTTAAAATACCGATATATATGTTTGTTTACCGCGAAGGGTTTATTTCACAACTACCTTTACGCAAACTTTACGAATATATTATAATCTGGTCACAAAACTCGTTTACGCCGAGTTGGCGTTGGTTTATGCAAATCTTTAGTTTAGGCTGTACGTGCGAATGATCTAGTAACTTTTTTTAAGTGTCAAACTAAATATTTACAGGTTATGTATTTTCCATACGTCAGATGCTAGAAAATACGCATATAAAGTTAATAGAACTTCAAACTCTCAACAGTTTTCCATGAAAACTAACTATGGCAATTTTAATTTTAAAATTTTAAATGAGAGCAAATCTGCACTGTTGCCGTATCAAAACGTAAAAGTAACAAGGTTTAATTATGACGCCAACTTCCTGTAAATTAAGGTGAGTACGAGTTTTGTGAACAGATAATATAATTTATTGTATGTCCTCATTTTTGGTGCGGCTGATTTGCTGACTACAAAAAATGGCACTGACCGCGCTCTAATTAATTTAGAAAGCTCAAACTTCCACCCACCCCCCCAGCACCCCTTTGTGACAAATTGTAAATTTTAAATAATATCCGACCGGCAAGGCGCCTTTTTATTAACTCAGAAAGTGGA
>JABXWE010006527.1:0-36780 GCA_014611495.1 Limonius californicus | reverse complement strand
GTACAGGATATTTATTTCATTCTACTTCTGATGCTTTATTATTATTATTATTGTATCTGTTCTTATCTGGTGGTTTTACCATTTTAATTCCTTCTTCTGTTTTTTTATCTACCTTCGGAAGATTTCTTTTTATAGTATCCTTTCCCAACTTTACCTCTTTTCTTCTCGTTCTTGCTTTTTACCCTCCTTTATATTCTCATCGTATTATCATTTTTTAATTTTTTCTGCCTTACATTGATATATTCTTATGTCATTAACCTCTTCTTATTTTGTCTTTACAATATATTCTTGTACAGTTAATAATTTATTTTATATCAATTTTGATTCTTTCTTTTCAATGTATTTTTTTTTCCATTATTTGCTCTTTTCCCCATTTTAATTCCTTACTTTACCTTCCTCTTCCCATTTTTGCTCTTCAGGTTGTACTGTTCCATTTTCTTCTCTTGTCTCCTTTTTCCGATTTAGATTTTTGAAATGTATTCTCACTCTATTGTCATTTTCAAACTTTTTTACCCTTATACTTTTTGTTTATATGTAAGTATTTTTGAGAACAGTAATTTTGTTTATTTTAGGATAAAAATAAGAAACTTATTTCTCACCAATGGGTATCCCCAAGCTGTGGTTCCTCTCAGCTCTGCGATTGGTGTGTTAAACCTCTTAGCAATAAACCTGCCCTGTATTGTGAAAGTAAGTTTCAATGAAGTTTTTTTTATTGCTTGGACATTATTCCTTATATTTTTAGACTGCGGGACAACCGTGCATCAGCACACATGTAAAGATAATATTGTAGAGTGCAATAAACCAAAGGGTTCAAAGGTTTGTTAATAAGCTATTTTACCATTAAGTCTCTAAATTTTTTTTATGTGCAGAATCAGAAAATTTCCGGGTTTGTAGTGCCGTTAACTAATTCCAAGAGTTCAGTTAGCAAACGGGGTTCTACATCAATGCCTGGACAAAATCAAAGTAGTTCTTCGAATAGGTATGTATGATTGTAGCGAGTAGTGCTTGAAGAGTGACCTGTTATTTAATATCTTTTGTCCGTGCCATGTTGCAGTCAGGACAGTTAGTGGAAAAATGTTTCTGTTGTTTTTTGTTTCGTAGATTATATATGTAAGATGATACCCTTAGTTTAGCATTATGTAATAATTGTTCTTGATTCTTTCTTTTGAAAATTAGTCAAAATTGTACTAGTAATCGGCATGTTTGTTCTTTTACGGCGGTTTTTAAATCCGTATTGTTGAATCCTGCATTACTTTTACTGTTCTTAAATCTGGATATTGGTTTGTGATTTGGATGGGAGTGATTTTGAAAGTATTTTGAAAATTATGTAATCATAATTGCAAGAAGAACCTCTGAAGGAAATTGTGGCCTTGGAAATAAAATAACTAGTGTACAAAATTTATTTGTCATGCACGTCTTGCAATGGAATTAATTGTTTAATTTAAATTAACTGAAAAAGTTTGTGAGCTTAACTTAACCTATTTTAGCCTAACCCAACGTATACACCTAAACACACTAACCTTAAACCAGCCTACCTTACATTGTATTGCACTAAATTTATTCAAGCAGGCCATTAAGTAATGATTAAATACAGTTTAAATGTTTGTTAAATTTTATTGATATATTAACTTTTTATCCTGAAGCTTAGGCTTAAAGTAAATATTGGATTAATTATGTTTTGTTTAATATACACACCTGTAAAATGTGGCTGTTTTTTTTTACTATTGCCATTAACTGGTTAAGAAATAAACAATTAACTATTCTATAAGAACGTCACATTAATCTAACTTAAGTCATGCTAATCTAATTTTACAGTGACTTAACGTTAATCTTACTTCTCTAATTTTTACGAATTATATTAACCGGTCTTACCTTAATCCAACTCAGTGTAATTTTGGTGTATGTTATTTTTAACCTTACTCAACCTAACCTAACTAAACTTTAACTTAACCTGTTGGAACATAACTGTAATCTTATTTTACTTAATCTCCAGTAATTTTACACTGACCTGTCGTTAACTAACTTAATGTAATTTTAATTAATCCCGTTTTAAGCTAACCTATTAATTATAATTTTACCTTGCCTAACCTGTACTAATTTTACATTCCTTTGAACGGGATTTGGATTATTTTGTGAAAGTATGGGGATTCAAGCTGTTGCAAACAAAAGAGAAACCATTCCATATGGCTTTAAAATAGAAAGCTGATTTTCCTTTTAATATTTAAAAGAACATGGAAGCATCATCATGTATTTGTTGAGTTACAGGGAAGCACCATCAGTGTCAGAGTCCAACAGTAAGTGTAGTAGATCCCTATGGCGAATGAAAATAATGAACAGACGGTTCACATGAGTTTTGAGGTTCTTTTTGTGAAAATACTGTTTAATATTACCTCTCATCTACTATAATATTCTATTACTGTTAGATTATATTAAGTGTTATGATATTCTAAAATATCTCACATTATTATCGGCACATTCACAAGTATGTTTTATTTATTGAACGATATTTTAGAATATCAGTTTACCTACTATTACAGTTGTTATACAAACCTACAATCTCTTCACTGTTTACATGTTACACAAGTTAACGGCCGACTTCGATTCCTTTGCTTAGCTTTCCAACTCTTCTGTACCTCTGTTAGGTGTTTGTGTTGCTCGCTTCGTAGCATTAGAGTGTGCCTTGGTTATGGTTTGGTTGGACTAACTGCGGTAGGTTTCTCTAGTGTCGTGTTCACTTCTCGTTGTTACTACTCGTTTATATGTAGCTCTGTCTGTTTATAGTTAATAATGATGTAACTTTGATGCTATTTTGTATTATAACTGATGACAAGCAAATGTTTTTAAGAAATAAGGTGGACACGATACAATTGGCCTCTGTATCTTACTCTTTTAAAAAGAAAATTTTTCAGAATGAAGTAAATATTATTACTTTTAGGGAAGAGAGATATACAGGACACTGTACTACTTGTACTTGTACGTCATAAATAATTGAAGAAATGCAGAAGACTGAAATTACAAAATTTCTTGCTGTTGGTTTCATACTAGATATATAGTTGCTAAATGGTCATGTAAACATAAACATTTCTTTATTATTTCTCTCTATTTGTCAGGATTATATTAAATGCATAGTAAGCAAAATAAGTGTTTAGTATAAAATATATATATTGATGAGGGTGTATAATTTATTTAGTAGCTGTATCAAATTAAATTTGGGTAGGATGATTTTGGTTTTGCTGGGAACGTATAAATTTTTGGTCAGTAACTAACAGATTTTGTTCAATATAAGTAACAAAATTTCAGTATTTTAAGGCCAGTGCTGTTTCGGATTGTAAACATTATTTTGGTAGTGAACTGGGAAAATTGAGAAATAGTTTATTGAACATCTATTTTAAGTACATATATACATATGATGTTTTTTATATTCCTTTTCGAATAAAAATATAGACAAAAGATTTACCATTTTGACATATTTTGTAATTTGTTAATAGTTATTATATTTATTATTATTTTAACAAAAACTCTTAACAAGAAAGAAAGTAGAGCAACACTAAAGGTAATGCTAGAAGAATTAAAGAGACGAGGACAGAAAACAGGACTAAATATTAATTTTAAATAAATTAACTTAACGTCAAATAGATTATCAGATAAGATGATACTGGGTACAGAAACTGTGAAGTATGTTCAAGAAATTGCATACTTGTGTCCAACAACTTTAAGTGGAAGCCGCACTGTACGGGAAGTAAATAGAAGAATAGATAAGAGTTGGAGTGCTTATGGTCTCTTAAACAAATTCTAAAATATAGTGACATTTCTACTATGTCATAAGGTGCTCGGCAATGGATATTAATAAGAAACTGTATTGAAAATATTTGTATGTATTGTTTGTCGCTTTTAGAGATCTTGTAACGCCTAGTTGTCTCGACGGCGACAATTCTAAAATCCTAAATCAAAGCAATACACCGAATCTACTATTTGTGATGCAAGGTCCAGGTATCAAGGACAAGGGTCGACCAGCTACAGTCGAAGAAGGGGGGGTTTGATAAGCCTAGGCGCCACCTGTTTAAAATATCCTAGTCCTTGAAAATAACACGAGGTAAACAGGAACCTTCCTGGAGATCGGACTTAACTTGTTTCGATAATGCTCAATTTGTTTCCAAAATAAATTATGATACCAAGACACAATAAAACACAGGATAAATTACCAAAAAAATTCAATTTATATAAGATTCACTCTTATCTTCTTGTAATCCTACCAATATAATATGTTTAACTATATTTGACAAAGTTTAAACAATTATGGCTAACAGTACGATTACCAATTAATAAAACAAAACCATTAATCTCTCGGGAACCCAATAATGCGAAAAGATACTCAGACTGATCTACAAGATTACTCTCGCTAAGTATTTTTGTTCTTCGAGGCCTCGCGAATTAAATACCCAGATAAAATTACCTAAATAAAGGTAAAGGTGTCGGCTATATATTATTTAAGAACAAAACTTCCGCACTATTCCCCCTTTTTAACTGAATTCCAAACAATGAAAGCAAATTTAATTTTACTGTTGACCATCTAACAAGTTAATTCAAATCCAACAAAAATTATTATCAATTTATACAGAATACAACGTCAATGAAGATTAACATTCACTAAATAAGAATACTAGTCTTATTATCAATTTAAAAATACAATTATAAGTTTTATTATGATTAAATGCTGTTAACTAGAATTTTTACAAAACCCCTCGTATCTTCGAAATTATATTTGCAAAATTGAATGTTAAAAATGGATTAACACACCTGGGACGTCGTATCTCGAATCAAACCTGTTGTTTGTGCGCTGCACTGCAGATAATTTCGCCTGTCTCAAACCCACAGAATCTCTTCAGTGTCTCACGATTGACTGATAAATGGTTAATCCTTAGCTCCAGCCAGGTTCCGCCTAATTAAATTCAATTGTCTTAGAAATGAAAGAGAAATTTGGATCTCCAAAGCTTACCAAAGATGTTATCTGGCGATCAAGAATTCTCACAAAACAAATGCACTACTCAAATTGGGATTAATTCCCGGGAAATCACATCAACTAACGATGACTAAAACTTCCCAAACGTGTATTGAACTTTAAATTGGAGAAAATTTCCAAGTCTTAATTCGACTTTTTAATACTATTTCAAACACGTGCACATCCTAGGAGAACTTGTATATTAATTCTCTAAACGGAATCCCAAATTCACCAAAGTTTGAATCGGAAACACTCGAGTAGATGACACGAAGCTTTTACAAGGCCAAAACTGAATTATTCAAAAATATATATATGCAAACCAAAATGCTGTATAGAAAATTTGAATACCAAACAACCAGGCGTAAGAAATCGCACGTTACGATCTATATGATTCGGTAACAAGAAAAAAATTATGCAAGAAGCTGAGGTACTAACGAAAATAGTGAGTTTGATGAAAATGGCGCTAGATAATATAAAATGTAAAATAAAAGCAAGTGAGACATTTTCAGTGAACAAAGGTTTGAAACAAGGGAATGCTATATCTCTAGTAGGCATGGTTTAAGAACCATATCACTAAAGCTGCGCAGATCACAAAATTTGAAAAGGGCGAGTCCAACTTTGTATTTTGGCATGTAGAAGGGGATGTCGGTGTTCAGTGTTGTAGAAAGAAAGCAGTCAGCCCAATGTGTTTGTTTTGTTTTCTACAGCTGCTTGATTGACCCTCATTTGAAATACACTGGTGACGCCACTGGTAGGATTGCTTCGCGCAGCCTTGGATGAGAACATGTTGTTCTAAGACTGTGCAGATTATACCATGTTATTCAATATACTAAAGAAAGTGATCAGAGAAAGTGGGGTGAATACTGGGGAATATATTTTATACACAATATCAGTGCATAGTTTACGTGGATGATGTACTGTTACTAGCAAGATCTGAAAAATAACTAATAAAACCCATATAGAACTTCTGGACAGAGGATGAAGGAACAAAAATTTAAATGGAGATGGGGCTTGTAGGTCAGCAAGGAAAGAAGAGATTCTGCTAGTATCAACAAAACAAAAAAATGTAAGTGGTTTAAAAAACAGAAAGATATACTTACCTGGGAACACTTAAGTATGAAAGTGGTGGCAGGAATAGGGAGAAAATTAAAACAAGCATAAACAGGGCAAACCAAAGTTCAACCAGTTTAATAATGGTGTTTAAATCAGAAGTGGTCTCTCGTAAAGCAAAGTTAAGATTGTACAAAATGGTAATGCTAGCAGCAGCTTTCTACGGGTCTGAGACTTGGGTGTTAAACAAGGCAGATGAAAAGTAATTGGAAGCGTGGGGGAGAATTATTTGTAGAGGATGTTGGGAGGAAAACAAGTTAATGTTGAATTGTTTCGGAAAGCAAACTGAGAAGTATACATGACACAACAACTAGAGCAAAGAACACCTAGAAAACTACTAGAAAGTAATGATCTAAGTAGAAAGGAAAGGCCATATACTAAGTGGCTGCACCAGATGGAGCAGGACACTTTGGGCATTGATTGAGGAGAAAGACCGCGGATAGAAAGAAGTGGAGACACATTGTCAAACAAGTCTTAGTCCATGAAGGCCTGTAGTGTTTTATATATGGTGTGCTGATTTCGATTATGTTCCATAGAGAAGTTACATGCATTTCTGGAAATATTAAATTTCCTGCTCCCCCAATTTAAAAATCGCATCCGAGAAAGAAAGTGTGCATCGCAGGGGCGGAATTTTATGGAGATTTATTATACAGATATAAGCTTTGTTCTTAAGCCATCTTGTTTGTGCACAATTGACTGCCAGGGTTTTAGCTATATTGGTCAAGCTGTACAGACAAATTATTTTTTATGAAGATACCAACCAGGAAAGTGTATTATTCGAAATTGTTTACACTTGTCTGTGAAATACTGAATACTTGAATTATAAATTGACCATTTTAAATTCTCACTCAGTAAATAAAATACAGAAAATATGGATGAAACTTTGTTAAAAACACCAACAAGAATTTATTTTGCAAACTTTTTAACAATTGTCTGTGTAATACTGACTACCTACATAGTGGACTTATATGTTATTATAAATACTGACCATCTATTTAACATTCCTGTTTACTTTAATAAAAATATTAATAGAATGCTTTTTTTTAAACAGTTTTTGTATATTCTTTGTGTGTAATTCTGAACACTTTGATTGTAAATTCATATTTTATTTCAAATAGTGTCAATAGATATTTTATCTAATATTGACCACTTCTAAACAGGTATTTCAAGTGCTGACAAAAGATATAATATACAAATACTTTTTATACTCACTGGTTAATATTAGCCAGTTATAAATTGATATGATTTTGCTATAAATATTTAAAATTCTGATAAATTTAAAATATTACCCAATAAATACCAGCCCTTTCTGTGATTTTTCAATTTGACATATGCCATTTGCCAGAATTATGTAAACAACGTAACCTCAAAAACGAATGCCAATTATGGTAAGTTATCTGTATCTCTTCATTAATTGATGGGTATCTGATATAATTTTATTTTCCCCAAACATTATATTGATATGGCGTCTCGTTCAGTGGCTTAAAACAGTTTTTTATAATTTTGAACTGATCATTTATTTGTGTGCAAAATTTTTGAGGTATTAGTTGTTCCTAGATGGTAGTTTTATTGTGGAACTCAGTGAGGAGCGTCTCTAAATAGTTTTTTCCTTTAAAAATTACCTGAAATTCGAATTCAACCTCAAGTTAAAATGTGACAGTCTTAATAAGAGTAAGATACAAAGGCAGTGGGTTGTTAGAGGGTATGGCTAATCTGTTGCCTGTTCCCCGCCCCTCCCCTAGGAGAAGCCAGCTGTGCTACTCGCCCTGGCGCAGGGTCGCCACCAAACTGGGAGTAAAGTAAGTCCCGGCCAGCCCCTCACGTCCCATGCATAATTTCACTCACCTTTCACACGATCTGTCCGTCTGTGTGTCTATCTGTCTGTCTGTTTTTTGCTCTTTTTATCTGTGCTTTGTGCTTTTTCTCTTTATACACTTTACTGGTCTGCATCATCACTTTATGATAATATTAATAATAATGATCATGTTAAAGTTAAGGTTAAAGATACACATTTTTATGAATAATTAAATCTCTAATTCATGTCCTTAAAAGAATGACATTTATACTAACTTCAATTTTCGATACTCTTCATGCATTTGCTTCTAAGCTTCTGCATGTGTTTCTGTCTTTACTTCACATGCTGTCTCGCTCACAACTGAAACATACAGTTTAAATCTCAGATTAGACTCATTTGTTTAGTTCGGTTTTCGTTATTTTTACAGTATTGTGGCCTACGCTTGGAATGGCCAAGCTCATTTTGAATTTTGTGTGTTTAATATATGATTTAGTATCATGTGCTTTTTTACAGCCAAATTCTTAGTGATGATAAGGAGGCTGATCTACACCATGGACATCATGACAATACAAAGTGAGTATACCAATTGAGAGGACAGGGATTTTTAAATCAAGGAATGGTTTTTATATGTAGATAACAGATCAGTAATCTATATTTCACAAAAATTATAGCAATATAACCTAAAATTTAGGCTGTGTGCTTTTGCGATTTGTGTTTTGGTCATTTATAAAAGATTTCGCTAAGAAAAGACACGGTAAAAAGTTATTGAAAATAATTGATGGATAAAATACTTTTCAAAAATGTCTTGGACAAAGGCCCCTTGGAAAAGTCCTAATTTAGCTTTTATGCAGTTCAACTTAACGTAACTATGCTTGTCATTACTTAATTTAGATGAATTTTAATAGATTCCCACGATCTCCTTAATTTAACCTAATTTGGCTGACTATATTCCAACCCAAGTTAATTTACCTTTAGTTTAACCTAATCAGGGTCATCTTAGCCTTAACAGAATTTTACTTTAGTATAATCTAATTTGACTCACTTCTCCTGACTTTAATCTAACATAACTTTAATTTAACCTTCTTCGACTTACCTGAATCTATGTAGAGTTTAATGTAAAAGCTTCAATCATAATATAATATTGATCTAACTTACCTGAACTCAGTTTTAATTTAACCTGAACCACTTGGACGTAAGTTATCTCTACTCTAACTCTGATATACATATCCTACTTTGACCTAATTTAATCCAACCTAATCCAGCTGTACCTCACCTAACTTAACTTAAGTTTAATCTAGCTGAGCTAGCTTGACCTAATCTAACTCAACCTGATATTATCTGACCTAACCTAATGTAATCAAATATTCTCTAACCAGTTGTAACATAATCTAACCTAACTTCACCTAAACTCACTTTGCCTTAATTTAACTTAACGGGAGTTTAACCTTAAGAAATGTACCTCAATTTAACCTAATCTGATTTACCTTAATCTTACCTAATTTTTGTAATCCACCATAATAAATTGTAATTTAATCCACTCCAGAGACTTTTTGGTGTGCTATTTTCAGCCATGACTTTTACACTTAAGGGTTTTAGTATAGCCAAGATTATTGTAAAAGTAAATATCTGTATGTGGTAGAAGCTTCCGGAAATACTTGTTGAATTGCGTATTTAGTAGGTCCATTTTAAAAGCTTACCAAAACGCAACTTTGCTATTGATTTGTTAGGTATTTCAATCTTTAGTTAAATTACCATACCAATGGGCAAAATAAATAAATTAGCAGGCAAATCCCCTAACTTCAATTTGAAATATTAATTGCTAAATAAGTTTAGAATCTGCCTTGAAGCTTTTAGGATGAAAAATTTCGTTACCTAGAGAATTGATTGTTGGTTATCTTAATGGGAACTTTACCTGGATCTTGAAATAGTAGCCTTGTAATACTTTTTACATCTTAATACATATTTTTTCATAGTTTTCCAGACGATGTGCCACTAGTACCTTTAGAATTTTTGTCAGACACACCTTTGACAGCAGCAGATTTGTGTTCAGATCCTAGCTTAGCATTGCATGAGCCTGAGTCCGACTCATGGACACCACATGTAGGGAAAGAAATTGCCCGTAAGCTCAAAGAAAAAGAAGTTAAGAGACAAGAACACATATACGAATTTATTTTGACTGAAAAACATCATTGTATGACGCTACTTGTGATGCAGAAGGTGCATATCTTGTAAAATTTAAACCTGGTACTAACTCAGTATTGTTGCAGGTGTTTGTAGATGGTTTACAGAAGTACTTTAGTCTCGGACCAAATTTAGACCGTATGTTCCCTAGATTAACCGACCTTACAGAAATGCATTTAGGTTTTCTCTCACGGTTACGGCAGAGGCAACGGGAGGCCCCTGTTGTTTCATCTGTTGCTGATATTCTGTTGGAGCAGTTTTCGACAAGCTATGCTGTTAAGTTAAAGTCTGCTTATGGTAAGTATTTAATGCATGGTGGGTTAATATTTTGTTAAATATTAATTAACATTTAAGAGATATTTTTACCTGTACGATATCCTACAGATAATTAAAAAAAAAAATACCATTTTGAACATTTATGGCTTCATACAGAAATAACTATTACAAACTGTTTTAAAAAATTAAAGTCTTTTAGAAGTTATTTTTAAATGACTAAGTTTCAAATATTTTTGAGTTTTTTCTAAATATCAAAAGTATATGTTAGTAAAGAAGAATGCCATAAGATATTTATGAATAAATAAAAATATCACATTTTTTTAAATAAAATGTTCCAAGATATATTTTAATACTGTCAATTTTTCCATTTATTATTACTAAAAATTAGGGTTCCATAATATAATTATTTTTTTTTACATTATGTAATTGATAATATTATTAATTAATATAATATAATAATAATATATATTAATATAAAAATTTATAATTATTATTAATAATATATAAAAATACATTTATTTAGAAATATGTAAAATATATTTCTTAGTTTAAAACTATACCTAAGTTCAAGAACATTTTCACTAATCTGGCAACACTGCTCAATCCAATATTATGATTTAAATTTTTTTTATAGGTGAATTCTGTAGTAGGCATAGGGATGCCGTGGAAATTTACAAGACGTATTTATCTAATGATGAACGATTTGGCCAGTTTGTCCGCCACTGCCAGAATAATCCACTATTAAAGAAAAAAGGCATTCCAGAATGTATCTTGTTTGTCACGCAACGTCTCACCAAATATCCATTATTAATTGAGCCTTTAATTAAGACTAGTAAAGAAAATCCGCATGAGCAGGAGCAGCTCCAAAAGGCTCTAGCATTGGTTAAGGAAATTTTAGTGGAAGTTGATTCGCAGGTTGCAGAGAAAGAGAAGGAAGATCGAAAGTTGGAAATCTACCACAGAATTGATGCAAAATCGTATACTGTACATAGAGGGTATAAATTTAAGAAGTCTGATATTTTACAAGGGAATCGCTCACTCAGGTTTGAGGGTGTGGCCATGCTCATGCAGGGTCCCAGGGGGAAGATGCAGGTTGTTATGGTTATTGTTCTCTCCGATGTCCTGTTCTTTCTACAAGAAAGTTCTCATAATAAGTATACGTTTTTTACTCCTGACAATAAGGCAAGGCTTATTATAAGGTTGGGTGAATTAATTTTTTAGTTTTAAATTTATATTTACAGGCTGGTGTTATATCATTGCAAAAGCTGCTGGTTAGGGAAAAAGCTGGGCAGGAATCCCGAGGCATCTATTTGATTTCTTCCAATCCGGCTGATCCAGAAATGTTCGAGCTGAAAGTACACAAACCCAAGGATAAGCAAGTGTGGATTCAAGCAATAAGGTACAGACTGGTGTAATAAATTGGTTGCTCTGAAGGTTAGATGGACAATTTCGGGAAAAAATTGCTCTAGGTTGCCACCACCACACTTTACATTTTTTCTTTGTGTTTTTGTAGGAGAGCAGTGCAGAGTTGTCCTGAAGATGAAGAGGATAACTTCACTTTGACTTCCGAAGAAAAGCAGTCCCTCTTGAATGCCAAACAGAATCACATACGTCATCTAGTCGGTAGGTGTTGTTATGCCCAACTGTCTTTTTGTAAAAAGACAGGAGATCCTTGTGTTGTCTTTCTCTTGTCATGCATGCGTAAAGTAATTGAAAATTGCTAAAACTAACAAGTACTCTATACCCATAATGACTGTGAAATTGTGTCATGTGTAATGGTACTTGTAACAAGCAGAGATTTATCAGTAAATCGTTGATTCTGTCCATTTCCCTGTCTAGTATTGTATTATGTTACCGATTTGCTCTGTTTTTGACAGATGCAGAGTCGGATATTGAAGGTAATTTTCCATAATTTCCACTTGCATGTCTCTTAAGAACTTTTAAGCACTTAGTACCTGTTCTATTACACTTTCTATTCAGCATTTTCCTGTATTCTTACAACCCGAGGAATTTTTAGGTTAGGTTAAGTGATAGTTGGATTATTGGTTGGTTGATA
Source organism: Limonius californicus (assembly GCA_014611495.1). Classification (NCBI taxonomy): domain Eukaryota; kingdom Metazoa; phylum Arthropoda; class Insecta; order Coleoptera; family Elateridae; genus Limonius; species Limonius californicus. The sequence goes on along the minus strand of JABXWE010006527.1, from coordinate 24,363 downwards.
GATTTCCTTACAAAATTTATTATTTATCCGAGAACTTTTGATTACATGAAGTAAACTTACCTTAGTGCTATTAAGCATTTTTAGGTTATAGGGGTATAATAGAATAATGAAGTGACACTAGATGTTGTTGCGAAACTGCCCTGTATTCTGTATTATGTTAAACTTTTGAATACCACTTTAAATCATTCTCATACAGTAAATTGTATATGTTAGAAATGTTACATTTTCCATAGTTTTGTATATAGGAGAAAACACAAAAGTTGCACATATGTATTTTTGAAGCTTTTTTTTAATACTTTGATTGCCAGACTATACGCAGAACTGTTATTTAATATCATTGATCACTATTATTTTGAAGGAAAACACTGCTTGTGAAGCCCCCCACTTCAGAAATTGCAAAACCTTTCTCACTTCAATTAATTCTTACTTAAGCAAAACTGTTTAATCTGGTTCAAGTAACATACATTGCATTAGCTTAAAATGCACACACATAACTAACTTATGTTAAATATATTTAACTTGAGGTAACCTACTATTTTTAGGGAGGTTTGATAAGTATATTGCTAAAATTTTGGTATGCTGTGGTTTCTTAGATTAAATTTTTAGGTAAAATTGGGCGAAAAGAAAATATTTTGGAGGGAACAATTTTTAGATTACATTGAATTAAAAGATATACTTTCAAATAGATCATTCAATACATTTAACCTACTAAAAAATTTTGTTAGATTATTATAAATATTTTTAAATTTGTTTTAAGTACATTTGGCTTAACCTAAACTGAAAATGTATGTTCTAACTTAACAGTTTGTACTAACTTGGGCTAAAATTTGGTTTTGTTTCAACATAACAATTTTCAGTCATCAAATACGAGGGCAGGTCAATAAGTCCGTGACTTTTTGAATTTCCCGCCTCTTAACTGAAAGGGCACACTGCTCCTGTCAACAGGCATCTGTCAGTTGACTCCTGTCAAAAGCTGCGTCATTTAGTTTGTGTTTGACAGCAATTGATAGTAGACTACCGCGTGATTCGAGGAGAAAATGGAAAAAAGTGAATTTCGTGTGCTCATTAAGAGGGCTCCAGAGCACGTGACATATGCAGCTCTTCCCTACAGTACGCCTCTCACCTCCTACAAGATGCAATCATGGTCCGAATACCTAATACACCGACGTTGCAAGTGTGTCTTTGTCTCTTTCATCGGTGTAGACCGTGAGAGGGCAGCACCGATCAGACGTTTTTTGAAAAAATAATGCCATTTTTTTATTTTTTACATAATTATTTTTTTTTCTGTGTAGTACCCCATAAAATTATATAGCGCATGTGGGATTCTCAATATAATTTCGAATTTTTACTAATTACGACTGTTTTATTTGTTTTTTTCAAAATTTACGTTTTTTTCATATTATCCCACATTGCTAAAGTCAACCAAAATAAGTTAGTTCAAACCATTTTCTATAGTTGGATTCATACTTTTTTTATCAGACGAAATTTCCTGCAGTCGGTACGCTGGAGCCCTCTTAAGCATTATTTTTTGCGGAAAAAAACCATCACTCAAACCAAGACTAAGCTTGATAAATACTATGGGAACTCTGCACCATCAATTTCAATGGTAAAAAAGAGGTTTACTGAACTTCGTTGTGGCCGTACAAGCACGGAAGATACCGAACGTTCTGGACGCCCAGTTGAGGTCTCTACACCCGAAACAATTGAAAAAATTCACGATATGGTGTTAGCCGATCGGAGATTGAAAGTGCGAGAGATTGTGGAAGCCATAGGCATATCACATGGCTCAGTGGTTTCAATTATGAATGATCACTTGGGTATGAGAAAGCTTTCCGCAAATGGGCGCCACATTTGCTCACAATCGACCACAAACGCAATCGTGTGACAACTTCGCAGGAGTGTTTGGCGTTGTTTAACCGCAATATGGACGAGTTTTTGCGCCGTTTCGTAACCGTGGACGAAACGTGGATCCACCACAACACACCAGAGACCAAACAGCAGTCAAAACAGTGGGTTTCCCGGGGTGAATCGGCGCCAAAGAAGGCCAAGGTGGGTTAGTCAGCCAATAAAGTCATGGCGACCGTTTTTTGGGATGCACGCGGTATAATCCACATTGACTACCTTCAAAAGGGTAAAACTATCAGTGGCGAATATTATGCCAACTTATTGGGTCGATTTAATGAGGATTTGAAAAAAAACTACCGCATTTGGCCAAGAAAAAAGTTCTTTTCCACCAGGACAATGCAAGGGTGCACACATGTACAGTTTCCATGGCAAAAATCCGAGAATTAGGCTACGAATTGCTCCCTCATACGCCCTATTCTCCGGATTTAGCCCCGAGTGACTATTTCTTGTTTCCAAACCTGAAGAAATGGCTCGGCGGAAAGAGATTTGACTCCAACGATGAAATCATCTCACAAACAAATACCTATTTTTATGACCTCGACAAATCTTATTTTTTGGAAGGGATAAAAAAATTGGAGAAACATTGGACAAAGTGTATAGAGCTCAAAAGAGACTATGTTGAAAAATAAAATTATTTTTTATCCAAAAACCTGTGTTTCATTCAAAAAGTCACGGACTTATTGACCCGCCCTCGTAGTTTGTAGGTTAGAACCAAAAAAAATCTATACTTTAGGTTAGGTGAATTCCAATTTCCAACCTGGTGTGGTGAAATTTTAGGATAGGTTAGAATAAAAATTATTAGGGAAAGTTATAATTTTTTAATTGGGTTAGGTTAAGTTTGATATGTTTAAACTAGTTTGAAATAGAAATTGAACGAAATTTTAAAATAGATAAGAAGATTAATTATTAGGTTAAAGTTATAATTTTAAGTAAGGTAAGGTTAAGATTAATATCTTTAGTTTAACCTGAACTAAAAAGGAAATCTAATCTTGAAGCTTAGCGTAAATTTTCCATTAAGTTAAAAATTCATAACATGTTAAATTGTTAACACAACCTAAACCATTTGGGCCTTGTAGAAACAGGTGATTACTCTTTATTTCTAAAACACACCTAAGCTATTCTGTGCTTGTTTATCTTGTGAGTGTCAAATGGTTATGTTGGGTCATAGGAGCAAGAATGTTTAAATTAATAAGTTCTGTTATTATTATTGTTCTGATAAATTTGTCTAAATGGGAAAAGTTCTGTATTTGGACTTTCTATATGAAGAAATTGAATATTATTTTGCAGTTACAGTACATATCTTAAATGGAAGCATGGAAAGCAAATGCTAAAATGCAAAAGCTAACAACACTTTTAACTGCTTATAATATCCTTATACAACCATTTGTACAGAATGTTTTCGGTACAATATTCTGTGATGTTTCATTTATCATTTGAAGTTAGATAAAATTTAGTAGAAGGTCTGAAACTGCTTATGATGTGAAAAGTAAAGTTGCAATTTGTTGCAAATAATAAATGAAAAGTTACAGAATACTGTGCTGTTAGCTCAACCTGTATATTTAATGACATTTCTTAACCTGACATAACACTGCTTGTAGAATGCTGCTTGATTGTAAGATAATCGCATGAATTCTATAGTAGACATGCAGTAGTGTTTCCAGAATCGTAACTCTACTAGTCTGCTTTAATATTTAACTGTTTTTTAATCGTTTTTATATGTTACATCAAAGAAACATCTCAATAATTCATTTCAAGTAGGGCATTTCATTAACTAGGATGAGAACTCATTAAAACCAACCACTTATACCATTTAATTTTATAGGTTTGCTACGACAAAAAGATGTAGAACAGGCGCTGCTATTAGAAGAAAAAATGTCTTTACAACTGCGTCTATTGGCAGCTGCAGGACTTGAACCACCTTCTCCACCTTCTTACAGACATCTGGTTGGAGAAAACGTTGATACAAATCAAGTTTGGAAGGAGGTTCTTACTGCCGTACAGGTATGTCTTATGTATTCTTCTTGTAATTAGCTCTGATAAAGTAGTATGTGGTTAATATAACTAAATAAGTATCAGTATCTATATCAAATTTGATCCGCAGAATTTACATTTTGTATCAGTAAATGCTGACTTTATTTTTGGAGCTACATTTTTGACACTAACTGTATTTTGGTTGAAAATAGAATTTTTTTAATATACAGGGTGTCTCAGAAATAATGGGCCAGCGTTTAATCATACATTCTTTAGGTTAAAATAAACTTAATAGAAAGTAGTAGTAGAAAGTCCTTCCTTAAGAAGTTATAGGTCCTTAAAGTTCAATTATTTATCTTTTCTTTTTATTGTAATTTCCACAAATCTAAAGATATTTCTTTCAAATTTGGTACAGGTACTTATAATTATGTAGTACAGTGACAGAAACATTTTCATAAACCAGACTTGACTGTAAGAGGCACTTAACCTACCACTTAAATTTTATATTAGCTCTAACTATGTTATTAGTAGAACATTTTACAATTTTAGGTTAAAGGCAACCATTTGCCTTAAAATGCTTGTCCAAATTTTGGGTTGTCGTTACGACGTACAGTTATCAGGTAGCCATGATCACAAAAACAATGGGTAGTGCTTGTTACTACAGAAAAAAAACAATGCTAAGTCAATTAAATACTTTGCTGTAATATAAATTTTATTTTTTGAGCGTAAATGCAAACCATATTAAAAAATTAAAAATAAAATTTCTATGACACCAAAGTAATTATAAATATATTTTTTTTTATTGTGCTCCCTAGGGGTTGCAAATGACTTCACTCCCTGAACAGGTCCGTCGCTTCGGCGAAGGACAGAATCCTGTTCAAGGGCGTGTCTTGAATGTCTCTTGGTTCAAGAAAGGGAGATCCAAGGTGTTTGTGTCTTAAGGCCGCTAATGCCGTGTTATTATTTATTGTGTAAATCAGGGCTGTCCAACAGCAAGTGCCCAAAGGCCGCTTTAAAAAAAAATACGGTTTGGAGGGCCGCATTATAAAATACTTTGTATGCAACTTTATCAGTGAGTTTTAATAGGTATGGTATACAAAGAAAAAACGCGTTTGTATTATTATTGTAATTTATTCAAAAAATATCAAATTACAAAAAAATTAGTGGGAAATTTGAAGATGTTGGTTTTCACTAACTAATGCATCAATATTAACTTTAATATTTGTTGTTGATAAACGAAGCAACTGAGTAAGTGACTTATCAGAGGGGGAACATCTATATTTTGACTTTATAAATTTCATGTTGGAAAAGCTGCTTTCGCAAAGATACGTGCTTCCCAGCATTGAGCCCAGTGTAAGCCCTTAGTTTCTCAAGTTGGGGTATCGTTCTTCTGGCAGCAACTTGAAAAAGTCCAATGCAGTTTCAGTTCTTCCTTGGGAAAAAGGATCTGATTGCAAATCACACAATTCCAGTTGCGGGCTGCTCTGCTTACATTCTCAACTGAAATTGTAAGGGGCTGAGTAAAAACTGAAATCTCTCTTTCGATTTTTAAAGTCGCTAAATCGATTTTCGAATTCTTCTGCAATTGCGTCAATGTATTTTATGTGAGGTAAATTTGAAACTTCCTCAAAATCCTTCATTTATTCAAAATGCTCTATACAACTTGGAAAAAATGAAAAATCATTTTTTTCTAATGAAGACTTGAAGAGCCTAATTTTATTCTTAAATCCATTTATGTGTCCAAATAAGTTGGCAATATTCTGCTGTTTTCCTTGTAGCTTCAAATTCAATTCGTTAAGGTGAGATGTCAGGTCTGTTAAAAATGCAAGGCCTGCTAAAAATTGTGCATCTACCATTTGATTTTCCAGTTTCGTAGTGTTGGACTTGACTTCATCTTTAAGGAAAATAGGAATCTCCTTGCGTAGAACGAAGAATCGTTGCAAACAGTTTCGGGCGCTTAACCAACGAATATCGGTGTGAAGTACCCATATGTAGCCTCTACTTCGGCTAAAAAATTACTAAACTTTCTGTGAGTCAAAGCACGATTGCCCCCTCTAATAATATTAGTTATTTTAGCAACCACTTTCATGACATTCATTTGACATAAGGATTTTCCACATAGGGCCTTGGTGAACAATACAGTGTATCACAGGACAGTTGATGTTGTTTTGTTTCAAGAGTCCTACAAATCCAATTTCAGTTCCTATCATAGCTCTGGCTCCATCAGTGACAATACAGGAACATTTATCGAATCCCCCGTAGTCTGACACCACCTTATTTACAGCTTTAAAAATATCCGTACCCTTGGTTGTACCATGGAGAGGAATACGATCAAGCATCTCCTCTGCTACACTGAAGTCGTTTTGAATAGCTCGGATAAAAATTACAAGCTGGCTAATGTCGGACAGATCAGTGCTTTCATCCAGGCATAGCGAAAAATATTTACATTTTTCAACCGTGTCATGCAGTTTTTTGGATACATATTGACTAATATGGTCCACCCGTCTCGCAATTGTTTGGTGCGACACTGAGACTGTTTCGAATTTTTCGGCAATTTTTGTTTCATAGAATTGTTTTGCCATGTTGATTGCACAGTTTTTAATAAGTACTCCATCACTAAAAGGTTTCTTCGCTTTGACAATTTCCAGCGCTACTTCGTAAGAAGCGGCAATACTGCACTGGTTATCAGTGTCAGATTTTTTTAAAAATGTTGTTTGTTGTTTTTGTTTTTACTTATAATCCGTAATGATAGCCTTTCTTGACTCCCCTGTATATTGCTGAAACGTTTTCTCGTGTAACGTAGTGTAATGTCTTTTCATATTATATTCTTTGGGAACCGATAGTACTTGCATACAAACAATGCACTGAAGTTTATTATTGTTGTTTATGATTAAATAGTCTGATGCCCAACGGTCATTATAAACTCGATGTTCGTTCGTTATTTTTCTTTTCTGCGAAGACATATTTCACCGAGTATTTCACTTAAAAAGGCTTTAGAATTGGTGCGTAACGCACACTAGAACAATTATTAACTAACTCTGCCCGTCCCGCTTGACTCAACCTTCTTATATACGTGCGCATGACTTCTCGAATATTCGAGGGTGATCGAGCAAGATCGGTCCGATTTCCAGTAACTTCGCTGCGACCTTCTATCTGTCGCCAGTGGCGTCACACGTGTTTATATTTGTATTTTACCCAGCCCGCCCCGCGGGCCGCAAAAAGTGAAGTCATGTTGGACAGCCCTGGTGTAAATTGTTGAAGCATTACAATGCTTATTAAACCGTACTCAAGTTCATTTAGCTAAGAAGAATGTATGTTAAATAACATAAATATAATGCGAACTTAGGAAATTGATTTATTTCCATTTACTGCTGTTCTATTTTGTATGAAACTAAATAATTCAGTTTATCTTGACCTTGACCCATTCTCAATAATCAGAAATATTTCACTAATAACATTAATAAATAGCAAGGGCGTATCCGGTGGGGGGATAAGGGGGGCACCTGCAAAAGGTTGCGTGTTGGTATGTCAAAATTTTGAAAGAAACTAAATACGAAATAGAGACCCTCGCGCCATCTGTTAAAAGTCACAAGAACTACAACTTGTATGTGTATTATACACGTACAGGTTGTAGTTCATACACATACAGTCATAAAAACTACAACCTGTACGTGTATAATACACGTACAAGTTGTAGTTCTTGTGACTTTTAACAGATGGATGTATGGTTAGCTTGTGGCAACAAGGAGCTGTCTAGAATAATTTCGTATCATTTTACGACGCATCAACAACGATAATATTCCAGTAGCTATTTACCTCGTATATATTTCGGTTAGGGTCAGTGCAGTTAAGTTATATTCACACAAGGGTCACAAGTGTGTACAATTTTTACGACAGTAAAGTTTGTTGTTTCATGCCATCTACTTTATTATAAATTATACAAAAATGGATATTAGAAAGTTTTTTGGTGGAAGCTGTAGTTAGAAAATTTGCAACTAATCCTCGCAAACTACTGTTCAAAAATTCATTTAATTAATAGTGTTTCTCTTTTGTAATTATATATTATTGCATCCCCCTCCCACACAGAGTCCCTTCCCCCATGAAAGAAGTTGGATTCGGAAAGCTGCTATGCAATATGCTATGCTATGCATTTATATTGTCAATTTACCATTAATAATAATTAATAATTTATTATAAAACATTATTAATTTATATTATTTTTTGACATACTTTAATGAAGTGCTGGCAAAATATTTATTGATCTGCCATTTTTATATTACAGGCAAATATTTTATTAAGTGATTGTTTGTTTAAAGTATAAATAAATAATTTAAATTTTATTACGAAATAGTACGAAATAATTGCAAAACTAAGAATTTAATTGTTAGGATTACCCTTTTACCTTTTAACAGGAAGTAAGCCATTTAGCAAGTTCATTATACACCACTGGAACAAACTTATCAAGGAGTGTTAGTTCAGCTGGAGAACACCAGAGCGAAGCATACATATCACCAATTTTACCAAAGCGGGCAGAGACATTTGGTGGCTTTGACAATCCAGCTAGTGGAATAAAACTTCTTGGGAAGAAATTACAGTCATCCGGGGGAACTCCTACCCTCAGTCCTGACATGGAGAATCTCAAACCCGGAGACAGCAGGATTTTTGTAAGTACATTTGTTAATCGACACTTTCTTGAATAATAATTTTGGGTTGTTTTAGGAAAAGTTACCGTGGAGAAATTGCCAAATAACCATAGGTGCAACTTTGACGAATGGCAACACTCCTATGACTGATTTGCAAACATGTGCACCACCTGATATACCAGCTCTTTTGTCTCTTGGAAAGGAACAGCAATATGCAGCAGTACAGTTGTCGCATTATGTTTATACTCTTCTTTGTATCATATCGCAATTAATGACCAGTAATGAGAGGTTGGTTATTTTTCTTGCTCACATATTTCTGTTACTTAAAAAAAAAATATATATATATAAGTATAAACAATTGCTTGGTCTTTTAACAGTATGCACAGGTGGGTCCCTATTTTACAATTGGGAGTTATCCAGCAAAAATGAATATATAACCAAAATACTGTCAGATATATACCTAAATTTAAATTTAAAGAGTGAAAAATTTGTTTTCCAACCATATATAAGCCGTAACACTTCAACTTTATTATATTAATTTTTGTTTGTCTTTAATTTTCAAATTTTTGAAGGAATACATTTTTATATTGGTAATAGGGTGTTTGCAAATCTTAAATATTCAGCTGCAAAATTAATAAGTTTTGCCTATTGATTTTTTAATTCTTCTCACGGCATCTTGCCATTAATTTTAATAATTATTTACTAAAAACAAAAACAATATATATATATATATATTTTTTAATAGAATATTCATCATCATCATTGGTGCTACAGCCCTTTGTGGGCCTTGACCTGCTCGACGACTTTTTTCCATTCCTTTCTGTCTTTTGCCTTGGTTTTCCATTGCTGCACCCCTACTGTCGCTAGGTCTGAGGTAATTTGGTCGATAAATCTGTTTCTCGGGCGTCCAACTGATGTTTGTCTTTCTGGGTATTCGGACACTTTCTGTATTCCTTCTCCAGCTGCTCATAGAATTCTTCTTTCTCATCCTGTCTTCTCCTCCGTAGGTGCATACACATTTATTATACTATAGTTAAAGAATTTACCTTTCATTCGGAGTGTGCTTATTCTGTCATCTACAGCTCTGAAATCTAGTATTGCGTGTCTTATCTGGTTGTTAACCAGGAATCCAGTTCCACTATAAAATATTGTATGATCTTTTGCGTCCATGATTCCCTTGCCTGTCCACCTCATTTCTTGTATCGCTGCGATGTCTATTTTGTGCTCTACTAATATTCCAGTTAGTGTTTAGAGTGCACCGGGTTTATATAGTGTTTTAACATTCCAGGAGCATAGTCTTAAGTCTTTTTTGTTGTTTTTGCCTGTATTTTTAGTTTGTTTCAACGTTTTTACTTTGCGTCGAGCCTTCACAACCTGTTTGTTTTTTTGGGGAGGGGTGGTTAGCCCTTCGCCCAACCTCCTTAGTGGAGGGCTGTTTTTGTCCTTGTCTCGTTCCTCTGCCTTTCTTGCTTTCATATTTTGGTGTTTGTAATATTTTCCTCCTTTTCCTTTGTTCGCATCCTTTGACATCGCCTGAGTCGTCTTCTTTGTTTGATTGGTTGGGCTTTTCTTTTCTAGTTTTTTGGAATCTTGGGGTGGTCATTCTGTGGTTGGAGTTTCCCTTTTTCCTCATTCCAATAGTACCATTTGTCGTTCACTTGTATTTTCTGGTAGCCAATTTTTGTTTGTTTTCCTTTTTCTCTTTGTTCTCTGGCTATTTATAATAATTAATAGAATATTACATTGTATTATTTGTTAAACAACGTAATACTTATTTATTGGTGCAAAACCTTTTAATTTCTGTATTTTTCTTTTCTAAGAATCTAGCAAATGAGGCTATTTGTAGATTTACATTGACAGTAAATACAATACAGGAAGCTTCTGGAAACTTTCAATATGTATTGAGAGGGAGCTTTTCCATTTGGTAAATTTGTGGCACTTACACCACTGATTTTTTTTCATTGGGGATTCATATAAAAATCACACATACACAGGAACCTCATCAGGAAAATATATCTTTTTTTTTGTTGAAGATAACTCCAAGAAAACCTGCATTCTTTAATGGTTGGAAAATCTTTACACGGTAGTAGTAGTAGTAAAGCATTTGAAAATGTTTGTTTCTTTAAACAGTAAAGTTTTTTTTTAAATCACGCCATAGATAGTGATAGAGTTGTCGATTTTTTCAACAAGGCGAGATATGTGCAATTACATTTGAAAATATATCATTTTGGAGAGCTTTTATTGCTATTTATCAGTATACATATAGGGTTTATTATGAATAATTTGCCTAAGGAATAAAATATGCATCACTTTGTATATGTATTAATTGTGTATTAAAAGGCTCATAATAAATCTTTAACAGCTTGCAAGCCAATCTTAGTACAATAAAAGGAGGTGGTGACAGTGGGAAGTATCGGCACAATCAGCAATTGGAAGAGCTGCGAAATTTGCAAGACAAATTGAGTGCAGAAAAGGCAGCTTGGGCTATGGTACGTGAGCAGGAAGGTAAAGAACTTGAAGAAAAAAGGGCAGAACTGCTTAAACTACAGGTATGTATTAAAACTGCTTAACTAAATCAATCAGTCAGTTGTTAAATTTTTTTTACAATCCTGATGTGTAGGAACAAATAAGAGCGGAACAGTCCGACATAACCCAGCAAAGGGAGCAACTCTACCGAAAAATGGAAATTTTGACCAGTCAAGGTTTGCTGATTTCACCCAATGTTGCCTTACCTGTTACCGGACAGCTTGAAGATAGCAGCAATCAGAGTTCCGAAGAAAGCAGCCCGTCTCAATCGGAAGGTTCCCTTGGAGGCAGCTCTGCCAGCAATCTTCATCTCTTAGGAACTGAACGACGGAAAGATTCAAAATGGACTAAAGGTAAGAACGTTTTTTTTAATTCTTGTATTGGATTAGCTTAATGCAGCATGTAGAAGAGTAGATTGTTTAAATAATAAAAATAAAAAAAATGTTGGTGTAGTTGAAACTAGTGGGGTTTTTTTCAGGAACATCTAAATCACAACTACCTCAACACCTGATAAGTGCAACTAACCAACAGAAGGTATCCCAGAGTGTACAAGTGAAACAGCAATTACCTCTTAAGTTAGCTTCACGGTTGAGTTCAGGAAGTTCATCTTCGAATGCGACCACAGCACCAGCTTCATCTGCAGCCTCGGGTCCCCAGCAAATGCTTCCACTTAAATTGAGTCAGGATGAGAAAGTGCGCAGAACTAGTACTTCTGGGTATCAGAGATTGGGATCAGGATCAGGAAGCCGTAGCCCAACTTCTGGAGAGTCGGTAGGTTCAAGTTTCAGTTTTTATTTTCCTTACTTATTTAATATTTCCTCTTTTATCTTTTATTCAGGTGTAGAAGTTTCCTTCTCCTATTTCTTTGTAATTTTTCTACATTCGAGTCTGTTTCTGGCAGTCTCTTCAGCTTGGGTCCAAGATAAGTTTTTATTTTGTAGTATTTTGGCTATCTGATCATTCCAAGTGCAGCGAGGCTATCCTCTGGGTTTCTTTCCAGTTATCTTCATCTGCCAGATTGTTTTTGTTGATTTCTCTGGGTTCATTCGTATTAAGTGTCCACCATCGTAGTTGACATTGCTCTCTTATTTTGTTGAGGTCTATTGTTACCAGCCTTCCTCTGATCTCGCTGTTTCTAAATCGGTCTTTTATTCTCAACCCTAGTACCATCCTCAGATATCTCATTTCTATTGCCTGTAGCTTACTTTTGTGCCTTTTGTTTAGCACCCACGTTTCACTCCCGTAGATTAGCGTCAGCACAAACACTGTTTTAAACATTTTCTTTTGTTTTACGTGAGATTTCTCTTTTACTTATAAAACTTTTATTTACGGCAAATACGAGGGGTATTTTTTAAATAAGGTCCGTTTTTTAATAAGAAGATAAATGCTGTAAATATCATAAAAATATATTTTTTCCACATTTTACATACATTTATCTACTTTCGTACATAATTTTAGTACCGCTCGACGTTGTTTTTCCTTGTGGATTATTTCTGGTTTATCTATTTTTAGCTGTGGGACAACTAAGTAGTGATCTGTCTCTGCTTCTACTCCTCTTTTTACAATAGTATCTGATTTCTTTCTTGTGTGTATCTTCTTTTATTACATAATCTATGATAGATTTTTCTATTCCGTTTGGTTCTTCATGTGTAAATTTGTGTATGTCTATATGTTTGAACCAGCTGATTGTTATTACTAAATTATTGTCTGTGCAGAATTCCAGTAGCCTGATTCTATTTCTCTTCTTATGCATCTCTCAATGTTTTCCTATTTGTTTGTGTCTTTTCCTACTCTTCCATTAAAATCTCCTAGCAGTATTTTTGTGCCTTTGCTCCATTATTTCTGCTTTCTCTCCTTCGTTTGGTCCGTATACATTGATGAAACTTAAGGTTTCCTCCTTCTTTATTTCCACTAGTATTATACGTTCTGAGACCAATTGCCAATTTTTGTTTTTTTCCATCCAATTTTTGTGTGTTATGTATGTTATGCCTTTGCATGTTTTTGTGTATCAATTCCTTTATATACGAGGACGTGTCCCCATTTTGTCCGTTTTTGTAATAAATATGTACGTATGATAATCTGTTTTTTGGAATAGCCATTAGTGATTTTGTAATGGTACTCCCTTTTTTAAACTCTTGTGGATGCCCTCCAGCTAGCTCAGTGTTGTCTGCAGGGCGGTCCAGGTAACGGGTCACTTTCCTAACATGTAAACTTCTTTCTTTTTTGCTCAATTCGACAAAAACACCTAAGAATATAGGGCGTTTTCGCGTTTCATTAGCACTTTTACATTCAGGGGTGCTAGTCCTGGATTTCTTTTACTTCTTCATATATCCTTTGTGTAGTTCCGGTTGGTTTGTTCTAGTTTAAGTATTTGTATCTTCTTGCACTGTGTCACACATATCTTGCACTATAGTCTTCCATTGGTCTTTATTTTCTGCTATGTGCTTCACTTCATTCCACTTCACATTTAAGTCTCTACATTCTTGCACTGTGTATCTTCTCCATGTTAGTGGCGGCCTTCCTTGCTTCCTTTTGCCTCTTATGGTGTATTCTAGTGCTTGTTTCATAATGTCGCTGTTCGGTTTCCTAAGAGTGTGTCCTAGCCATTTCCACTTCCTTCTTTTTATGTCTACACTAATTGGTGACTGTTTAGTTCTCTCCCAAAGGTGTTTATTTGAAATTATAGATGGCCAGTATATATTTAAAATTTTTCTTAGGCATTTATTTATAAATGTTTGTAAACATTTGATTTGCTTTTTATTTAATGACCATGCTTCACATCCGTATAGTGTACTTTTGATATTTGAGTTGAAAATGGGAATCTTATTAGTTGTTGACAGTTCTTTGGCATTCCATATTTTTCTAAGTTGGTTGAAGGCCATCTGGGCTCTTATTATTCTACGGTTTATATCTTTTTGACAGTTTGTATTTTGTTCCAGAGCACTACCTAAGTACAGTACTTCGTTCAGTTTTTTTTATCTTTTTTCCATCAATTTCCACCTCCCTCTTTTCTGTCGAATTTAATTGCATAATATTCGTTTTATTAACATTAATTTTTAGGCCCACTTCTCCTGCATTTATCTTTAAGGAGTTTATATTTGCTTTTATGTGTGTCAATTTCTCTGCTATAAGACATACATCGTCTGCAAATTCTAGATCTTCTAAGTATTGTCCAAAATTCCATATTAGTCATTTTTTGTTTTTGAAGGTTCGTTTCATAAACCAGTCTGTGGCTATTATGAAAAAGAGGGGAGAAAGGACGCAGCCTTGCCTAACTCCACTAGCAATTTTAATTTTGTCTGTGGTGGTGCCATTTGTTTCTATGTACGCTCCATAGTTATTATATAATAGTTTAATTATTTGAATTATCTTTAGGGGTATACCATATGTTTCCACTATTTCCCATAAACTTTCGCGATTTATTTTGTCAAAAGCCTTTTCGAAGTCTATAAATCCCAAAAATATCTCTTTCTTCCATTCTAAGGCCTCATGTATAATTATTCGCAATGTACAGATTTGATCGATACATCCACGTCTTGGTCTAAATCCTGCTTGGTTAATTCTCAAATTTTTATCCACTGGTTTTTTTATTCTATCTATTATTATGTGAGTTAAAATTTTACTTGTGGTATTTAACAAGGTAATGGGCCGCCAGTTTTCGCAGCATGTGGTATGACCTTTTTTTGGGATTTTTATGATTAGCCCTTCCGTCCATTCTTGAGGTAGTTCTTCTGTGTTCCATATTTTAATCAGTAAACAATGTATTAGCTCAAAGGCTGTTTCTCCTCCCGCTTTTATTAGGTCTGCTGATATATTGTCCATACCTGCTGCTTTACCGCTCTTTAATTTTGAAATGGCTCTTGATACTTCTTCCTTAGTAATTTGATTTGTATTTATATCTAGTTCTTGGTAGTCTTCATTTCTACAATCTTCTCTTCTGTGTGCTGTTTGTTGTTTATAGATTATCACGGAAGTACTCCATCCATCTGTTTGAAATATTTTGCTCTGTTTTTAGAATGATTCCCGCGTTGTCTCTTATTTGTATTGATTTATTTTGTTTTTGTCTAGAACGTTTTTTGGTTATTTCTTAAACCGTTGTCATGTCGTTTGACCCTGCTGCTCGTTCAGCCTTCTCTATTAATTTCTTCTGATGATTTCTCTTATCTCTCCTAGCACTCTTTTTGATTTCTTTGTCCTTTTCCTTATATAATTTGCTTAACCTCTCTTTTTTATTGTACTGTGGTTCACTTTGTATTCTCAAATTTATTTTTCTTCGCTCTTCAATTAATCTCCATGTTTCATTTGACATCCATTCTCTGATTTGGTCCTTTCTTATGCCTATTGTTTCTGTCGCAGTCTCAGTAATCGCGGTCTTGTAGCTTTCCCAGAATTTTTCAGTACTTAACTTATTTATCTCTCCCATATCTCCAAGTTTTAATTGTAGCTTTCGTTGAAAGTCCTTCCGCTCCTCTTCATTTTTAATCCATTGTGTATTATACTTTATTCTGAAGTGTCTTGTTTTTTTAATTGCTTTAAATTTTATTTTAAATTTGCTTCTCAGAAGTGCATGATCGGATCCTACGTCGGCTCCCCACATCGCTCTTACATCTAAGAGGCTTCTTCTAAATCTTCTATCTATAGTTATGTGGTCTATTTGGTTTCTAATATTGTCTCGCGGTGATTTCCAGGTAACCTTATGTATTAGCTTGTGTTTGAAGTACTACCTCCAATCATCAAATTATTTAATGCACAAGTCAGCAGAGTTCCATTTTCATTTATATTCCCGACACCTTCCTTTCCCATAATTTCTTCCTTTCCTTTGTTGTCATTCCCTATCTTTGCATTTAAATCCCCCAAAATAATTTTTATATCTTTTTTGTGATTGCGTTGAATATTATCATATACTTTTTGTAATTGTTTATAAAATTGTTCTTTATTGTGTAGTTCACACAGTTGGAGCGTATACATTAATAATACATAGATTTATAAACCTTGCTTTAAATCTGGCTGTTAATATTCTTTCCGATACTGAGTCCCATTCAAGTAACACTTTTTTTGCTAAAGGCTTTAGCATAAATGCAACCCCTTGTTCGTGTTTAGCATTTTCTTTCTTATGTCCTGAATATAATATCGTATTCTGATTGTTTAGTTTCATTTCACCCGTACCTATCCACCTTCTTTCACTTATTCCCAGAATATCAATTTTCAGTGGCGGCTCGTGAGTTAAGAAAGAGGGTGGGCACAAGAAAAAACTTACCTATTTTTTGTACATAAAATCTATTCTCCTATTTTTCATGCTGGAAAAGACGTCTATGAGTAGTTTCATCGGCCTCCAAAGCAATGAAATTTGCAGATTTAATTTCTTTTAATATTTCCTGCTTGTAAATTTGCAACATTGCATCTGGCAATTAGTTCTGAATAATTTTTGAGACGCCTTTAAACACTTGTGAACCTTTCATATGTATTGCAAGCACAGCGTCTTAATTCGGCAGCAAACTTGATTAACCCTACATAAATTCATGGATTGTCTGACGTTAATGTTTCATCGTGACCTCGCAACGCCAGTTCAAAGGCGCCGCAAAATTTAATACACATAATTAACCGGCGCAAAATATGAAGATTTTTTTCCACGTCTTCGTTGTACTTAATTTTATGTCGTAAATAAGCACCCTCTAATTGTTTACGGATGTCCACTTTGCCTAAAACACTAAAATCCATGCACGCATTCATGTGAGAAATGGAAGATTTATGTTTCTTTGCCCTCTCTGCAATGTGTTTTAAATCATTCACCCCTTGTTTATTCCACGTACTAACCTCTTTCTTAAAAATTAAGCACATAAAACAAAACAGTTTATTTGTTACTGAACATCCGCACATACAATCTTTCGTCTTTGGAACCAAAAAATTTCTTGCATATATCTAGTTCTGCTATCTCTGTATTATTAGCGTTAATCCATATTTCGTTGCGGTCATCTTCCTTTTGTTCTGTGTTAGACAGTGCCTTTGTTAGTTTTTTGAAGATCTGCCCGTATTTGTAATCTTCTTTGACTGCCTTATAGTATCCTCGGTCCCATTCTCTTTTGAGTTGGAAGGGCTTTCATCAGTATTTTCTGGTGAGCGTTGACTAATAATTCTTCCTCTCTTCTTATTCTCATCGAGCTCCGGATGTCCTTTTTTTTCTTCATCTCTTCCTTTGAGATCGTCTATAGAGTAATCTTTACCATTTACGCATAATTTATTGTATTTCAAGAACGCTCTGTATCCTTTCTCTCGTGCTTCTTTCAGGTGTCCAATTAATTCTTTCCTTTAAGCCTAAATATTTCTTGGAAAATCTTCACTAATCCAAATGTTCGTATTCCTCAAATTTTTAGCTGACTTCAGAATCTCAATTTTTTCATTTAGGTGTGTAACCTCAACTAATATAATAATCTTAGCTTCTACTTATCTTAACTGCTGGCACAGGGCGAAATCGCGTCCGTTGGCGTTCATTCGACGGGCGGTGTGGTTCCGTCCTAAGGTGGTTGGCAGTAGATAGTCCGATTGAGTCCTGGTGGAATTGGATTCACACACATGTTTGATCTCGCACTTGCTGCACTAACGCACGCGAAAAAAAACTTATTGCGCGTCACCTTCTTTTCGCTAACCCAATGCTATTTATTCGCTTTTATCGCTTAACCCACAACCTGCGATCAGGGGTGGTTTTTCTATGTTGGTTCTCTTCGGCCACTCGGTGCCGTCTGCCTCCACTTTGCATGTACACCCTCGTTATTTTGGCTTCTTTCTCATGCCTCTTTGGGATCCTGCCTAGGCCCTCAAGCTACTTGGATGGTCCGGCGTCTCCTACGTGACCGGAACAAAAGGTAGATCCCGCCTACCACTTGCCGCTTAACTCAACCCTTGTGCCAAATGCAGATTTACAAGCTGCTAAGTGCGTTTAGGGTTACAATGAGGTGATCTTCCAAGAAACCCAGCAGCTAGAAAAGCTGACCCATTACAATTTATGAAATAATCGTTACATGAAAAGTTATTACACGGGCATCCCCATTTCTTCTTCATCTTCTTTGTTTAATATGATCAGTGTGCTGCAAAAATCTCAAGCACTGACATTTATTCTTGCATCCTCTTCTCAATCTTGTTGCACTATGGTATAGGTCTTACTTCCTCTCCTTCATGCAGTGATCATTTAATGATATTCCTCCCCTACCTTTTACCTTATTTTATATACTTTATTGAATAGTAATATCAGTGGCGGCTCGTGAGTTAAGAAAGAGGGTGGGCACAAGAAAAAACTTACTCTTTTTTTGTACATAAAATCCATTCTCCTATTTTTCATGCTGGAAAAGACGTCTATGACTTTGTTGTCAAAATCCGGGATAGACTGGACGAACTTCTTTTTTATTGATAGGACCACCAATGCGTTCAGTCGATCTTTTTGCTCACAATTAACTTCCATCATTGAAAAAACGTCACGTTCGTCTTTGAATTCAAACGCGCGATTGCGCGAAAACAGCGCTACAAAGTGCAAATTCAAATGTTGACTGCAAACGGGAACAATGTGCTCGGTGCCCCATTCGCCTGGTATATCGCGTATACCGAAGATAACCGATAGGCAACCGAATCATCCTCTAAATAGGTACAAATCAGAGCGTTCCCTGGAAAATAGTTTTGAGGCTGTTAGCCGCGCTTGTGGTGCGGAAGGAAAATTTGATACCATCGTTAAAATAATGAAATTAAAATAATGAAATTAAAATAATGCACTGAATTACATGCGAATTTCTTTCTGTGTTTATCTTGGTGGTTGTGTGGGCACGTGCCCTTGTGCCCTTTAGTACAAGCCGCCACTGAGTAATATCAGTACCCTGATTTTCCTTCTGTTTTTCATTTAGTATCAGAAGATAATTGGATCCTTTTCCAAAGTTAAAAATCATGTGAGCAGTGTTTTCTCTCCTTTATGTAATGGCCATTTAATGTGTTTCTGCTACTACAATCCCTGCCTTTTCACCTTTTCCCTTATCTAATAGTCATTTTATAAGGCTCTTCCTTTTCATGAATTTTGTTTCTTGTATATGTTAAATTTTCTTCTTTTTATAATTGATTTCTTTTTCTTCTTTAATTATTATCAGAAAATAATTTAACTTCTTATTTATTTAATGATCACATGATGCGTGGCTTCCCTGTTTCTTCATGTAATGGTAATTTAATGAGCTCTTATTTTCATCCTTGTCATTTGGTCGTTTGATGTGTATATCTTTTTTATTTCTGTCTCCTCTTCTTTCATTCCTTCTAATAGTCATATTCATTAGGATCCTATCATCTGATTCCTATTGCTATTTTTTATTTATTATTTGAAGATCCTTGCACCCTTTTTTGTGTAACAGTAAGGTGATGAGTGTCTTCTCAGATTTTTCATCTAATGGTCATTAATAGTTCCTTTATCTACATCATTTCCTGTCTCACATTTGTATCAGGCAATACTCTTCCAATGAGTTCTTCTTTTAATTCATTTCATATAGTTGTTTGATGTGCATGTTCTTATCTTATTCTTTTCCATTTTCCACTCCTCTTCTTTCATTCCTTCATCTACAAGTCAGACATGTAGCAACCTACTCTTCCTTATATTCTTCTTCATTTAATGAACTTTTGTTTTCATCCATTTTATTTGGTTTTCAGATGCGTATCTTTTTGATTTTTATCTCCTCTTATTTTATACCTTCATATCTTCTTGTCTATCCCTGGACATGGCCTCCCTTCTACATAACAAGGAAACCTATTTTTATCTTCTTCATCTGATAGTCATATAAATAGTGTATGTCCCTTCTTTTACCTCTTTCTTGTGTACATGCTCCTTCTCTGAATGTATGTATTTATGTATTATTAATACTATAAATATTAACTGACTGTTGTAATTGTTAGACTCCAACTACTCCGCATTCTCATAGTCGGACTGGATCGAGTCCAGCAATGATGCAGGCGTCTCCTGCTGGAACACCGACCTCAGGACAGCCCCATAACGTATCAAACAGCAAAGCATCACGTACGCACACCTACCCCAAGTTACCAGACAAATTCAAAGTGCGTCATGATCAGCAGTCGCCGGCAGACGAAGAGGTCATATATTTTTGACAACCCTCGGGTAAAAGGTATTTTTTCTTCCAGAAGCTTATCAAAACAAAGGTTTAGATTACTTAACAGGTTCTGTTCTGAATATCATGAATATATGTAAACGTCGTCGTAGCGGTTAATATGAAATTAATGAAGTAATAATGAATTTTACCAATAACTTACACTAAAGTAGATTTGATAGCAAGAAATTTTAAAAGACAAGTATTATGTGTCTACTATTGAATAACTGTGATTCTTATTTTATTTTAAAATTTTATCTTTTATTTCTATTGAATTTTTATGATCAGCTGTATTTTTTATTTATTTACTTTTGGCAGGCTTTATAGGAGGAACTAAATTTTTTGTATTGTTTAACACTTGAGAAAGTATACGGTGTTATATTGCATTTACAGGAATGCATTAGTATTATCTGTGGTATTATATTATATTTATGATGGAGACATGTTCTGGTTGGTTTTGCAAGGTTCACAGAAAACTTCATTAAGGTCTGCCAGAGATACTTCCATTTGGTGTATCTTTTATCAGTATTTTCATTTAATTTACATTATGATCTGTCATTTGAGGGATTCCCTTAGTTTGCATTTGCCACCTGATTTTTGGTCTTCCTTACTACTCTATGATGGTACATATTCAACTGACCTTATATTATACTCAATCGTGTGACAATACAATAGTAATTCTTAAGAAGATATTTTAGCTGTTTCTAATATTTTCCAAACTATATGTCGTAGTATGTTTTTAAAATTTACACTTTCACGTATGTATAAGACTTGCCTGCCTACTTGTACATAGTATTAATATTACTAGTATATTTATTTTAATGTTTTTAATTGGATGTAAAGTAAACAGCGGGACCAGGGTAACATAACTGACAGCACCCTTACATTTGGTTTGCAATTGTTCCGCTGTTTATTTTGCACGAGTTTTATTTTAGTGATTAAAAGAAAATATGTGGTACTTACCATCTATTATGGTTGTTATTGATTGTTGAGTAGATATGTATGTAGATATATATCTATATATATAAAAAATATAGTATTATATAACTGTTCCTTTAAATAATCAGTTGTAATATACAGGGTACTTCATATCATAATAGAAAGGAGTGATGGCATAAGAAATCTGCTTCAATTAGATTTATGCTGTACTCTTAATAAAATTCAGTATTTCTTGTACTTTATCAAGTTGTATTAGCTGTTGTCAGCGAGTCATTGAAATTTTTGTGTAGCACCCTGTATATTAAATTTTTTTATCGGAACATTCTAAAGGGCCTACCATATTTGTCTTTCCACAAGTGTGTTATGTAGTAAGAAAGTAATATTTTTATAAAAATTTCTATTCTTATCTCTGTCTTCAATATATAGTTATCAATATTTCTTCCAAATTGTGTTGATAGCCATTTAGTTTCCATTTTGAACTGGCAGACATTAGCAATTCTAAAGTAAATACTTTTGGCAACTAATTATGTATATTTTGTGCCAATAACAAATTTTGAGAGAAAATAGTTTTGATTCAACATGTTAATGCTCGCATGCGGTTTTCTTGTGGAGAAAAATTGAGC
Organism: Limonius californicus; assembly: GCA_014611495.1. Lineage (NCBI taxonomy): Eukaryota > Metazoa > Arthropoda > Insecta > Coleoptera > Elateridae > Limonius > Limonius californicus. Next base: position 2,634 of record JABXWE010006527.1, on the reverse strand, counting down.
AAATGCTGCCTTTGAAAGTCTTTTATGTGAAGGTAATAATGCTTTAGACCTTTTTATAATAATTTTATTAGTTAGCGACACATTTTGTTGAAGTGAGAAATTTATATGGCAGAAGAGAGAATACTTACAATAGCATTTTGTTTCCAGTATGTAAAATAGAAGTACTTAACAATTTTATTAAGATATTAGATGTTGAACCACCTTCGTATTATTTGTACTAAATGTCCTTGAACTATTGTGGACTGCAGCTGGTAGAGAATTTTTGTGTACAGTTTAATCATTCTGGAATATATTCAATTATTGAGGTTATATTTGTAATACTTTGAATAATAATAATAATAGAGCTATTTGTTTGTTGCATTACTTTGTTGACATTTGCATTAATAAGTAAGTAAAATATTATTAAAAACTGACCTCTTCAAATTATTAAATAATATTGTATTCACCTACTGACTCATATTTATATGGAATTCATATTAATAAGTAATGCTATAATATTAATAATTGACTAATTAACCTCTTGAAATCGTTAGTATTGTATTGACTTAAGGATTAACAATAATGTTTATATTTAAATGGCAATTCAGAAACACCATATTCAACACAAAATTAGTTGTAAAGAATTTTAAAATTCCACGAATCTGCATTTCCACAACGACTTGTGGACACCCCATATAAAAGCTCAATTTTGAATCTTTTGCCATATAAATTTCTGCACCTAAATTTTAATTTTAACGAAGACTTTGTCAAGAAAAATAATAATGCAATCTTGCCTTCGAATGTAATTTTTTTCCAAAGGTTTATACATAAAGTAGATTTAATTTGCATCTTCTACTGCAAGTAGTATTTATGTTGTATATAGTAGTAATATTTTAATAACAAATAGGAATATAGCTACGCGTTATTTATTATAAAGTAAGTAGCAATGGTTAAAAATTTTATGTTAATGAAAGTATTAGAGTTATGCAATGTACGAGTACATTTTAGCAGTTATTATAGTGTCAATTGTTTACTTACATTTTCAAGTGTGATTTATCAATTTTTATATATTTATTTATTGGTTGACATTGTTTGTATTTGTTGTACATTCCAAAATTATAGTTCTTATTCTCAAAAAGCTGCAATAATTAAATATTGGAAAAAAATTACCAACTCCCAAATGTTTAAACGCATATATGGTTGGATATTTTGTCTTGTATTGTTTTAACAATTAATCGAATTTATGTTGTTTATAAGTATAGTATTTTTATTGAACTTGGTACGAGTGTAAATAGTGACCCATATTTATTGTATATAAATTTTATTAAAATGTATAATCTTAGTGTTAAAAATGTGCTTTCTTTTGTATTAAATTTAGTAAGTATCTCTTAGCTGTTTGTTAAAAAAATCCGCATCCTTACAAATACATCAAGTTTAAAAATGTTAAACTGACACTTTTATTTATAATTACTTTTTTAAATAGCAGTAATAGAATGTGTATATTTTGGTATGCTTGATTTCTGATTAAATTCCATTCAACTAATTAATGATACGAAGTCTTCTACATCTAAATTATTGCTGTGTTTAACCTTTAAGTAGGCGCGTGGTGTCTTATAGGCACCAATTCACGGCTTGCCGTTTTTAAAATAAATGTTTGTGTTCAATTTCCCTTCACGTATACTTTAAACATTCTGTTCTAAGTCTCTATCCTCAAGTGTTCCTTGATCTTATAAAAAATACACTGCTTTGTTCCAAGTAATGCGCCACGCGACCATTTGCGCTTGCCATTCAACAATGCATTGCAGGTTCTGTTTAGTCTCTGTTTATCGGTGTAAGTGTTTAGTTCTGCAGTTTTGTGTAGAAAAAATGAGTTCTGAACCTAGCACGAGTGGTACATGGGAAAGAAAACAGCCACTTACAAGGGTCCAATTGGAACAACTTGTATATGAAAGTGATTGATTATTCAGACATAGAATCTGAACAAGAGGAAAACCACAATAGTTTTAGTGAGCATGATAGTGAATCTGTTATTGAAGAAAATAGAGACGATGACAGTGCCAACAGCCAAAAAAGCGCAACTTATGAAGGTTATTATATTGGAAAAGATATGTGTACCAAATGGCTCAAAAAACCTCCACCAACTACAAGAACCTTGGCTCATAATATTGTTTTGCACTTTCGTGGTTGCAAGTCAGATGCTAAAAATGTAAAAGATGCAGCAGCTTTGCACTATTTTTTGATACGGAAACGTTGGAATTTGTTGTAAAAAATACAAATATACAGGGTGTCCTTTAAATACCTTAAAAGCTTCAGGTAGCACTCTTCTGTAAGAAATACAGTCCTCAAAAACACTAACACGAACTTCCTATAGTGCTTAGTTTCCTCACACGAGACACTTAAAGAATATTATCCTTGGCAACGTTGACAATGTCTTTGCATTTATGGAGAATTTAATTAGTAGGCCGACATTACATGAAGCAAAATCGAGATGTCCAATAATTACGTTTTTATGAAACCAACAAAGTGAATGAATACAGAAAAACGCAAATAAACTCACAACGAACCAGGAACTGAAGGAAAATGACAATGCAAACGTCCCGATAAGTAAATCAAAGATTTTGACAAATGTCGAAAAACAAATTTTCTACTTTTCAT
>JABXWE010006526.1:0-32424 GCA_014611495.1 Limonius californicus | reverse complement strand
AAACTGTTGGATATTATTTGTACAACGCCCATGTCGACAGCAGAATGTGAACATTGTTTTTCCACCCTCAAACGCATTAAAACTTTTCTGAGAAGCACAATGTCAGAAGATCGACTGAACGCATTGGCGGTCCTATCAATAGAAAAGAAGCTTGTCCAGTCTATCCCGGATTTTGACAACAAAGTCATAGACGTCTTTTCCAGCATGAAAAATAAGAGAATGGATTTTATGTACAAAAAATAGGTAAATGAAGACGTTTCTGGCTACGTAATACCCTAAAAAAGCAGCGTAACGAAGGAGATTTTGCCACATTGAATACAGAACTTTATGATGAGTCTCTGAATATTTTTCCTGGGAGAAATCAGATAATTCTTAATTTTCCCGTTCATATTCAATCAGAATTTTGTTTTGATCCGAGCAAAACGTTAGCCTCTGATGCTTCATTTTAACTGTCGGCTGCAGCTGGACTGTTGCTTGAGTACTCACACTTGACGGTTTCTACGAAACGGGTTCGGCAAATGCTGAAAACCCGTGTGCAAGTGCCGTTCCTTGCCTTGTCTGGTTTGTATTTGCAAGACCGTCGAGTGACTTCTTGGTAAACATTAATTTTTGTAAATCATTCCAATCTGTTATCTCTGCCAACTCTTTGAAATATTCAATCCATTTATTGACAGGGTAACCGTCCTTACCATTGAACGGCCTTAATGATACTTCCATATCTCTAACAGATAGAGAAAATGTTGCAGAGTCGTGCTTTTCTTTACGTCTTTTTTCATCGTTTTTTGCTGCGTCGTATCTTCGTGATGACATTGAGTCGGTTTTCTTGTTTTGTTTTACCTCTTTTCTTCATAATAATTCTTCTTTCTTGAGCGTCTTCAACTTTGTTTTTTTCGTCGTCGTCGTCGTCGTTAAATTCTTCGACGTCGTCGTCTGCGTCGATTTAAACTTCATCGTCATCGTCTTATTCTTCTTCTTCGGCATTATCTTCTTTGTTGTCGTCGTCTTCGTTTTCTTCTTTAAGTGAACCAAAGTCCATTAGGGTAAAACACTCAATATTTAAGGTATCAGAGAGTAATCGCAGATCTGCAAACGTAAAGGTATCGTAAATAAATTCTATTTTGTTTTGATACTCATCTGAATCAGCTTTAAAGTTGAATCTATCGAATCTACGTATTTCTCTGCGACAGGACTGGTTTCCTTCCTCTCCGAACAGCAGCTTGCAGAATGGTTTTATTACGCTGAACGACGCTTCGCCGATGTTCCGTCCGATGATGGGAATATCTCGTAATGCGTCATTTTCTGTTTTAATTTTTCCTTCTCGTTCGAATTTTATTTTTCGACACTGTATAATTCCGACCGCGCAATCTTACAGGGTATTTTCGTCCGCGTATTTAGTTTGCAATTACATTTTGCAGACTCGGCTTTTGACTTATCGTTTTTAGGGGTTAGCTGGGTATACATTGTCTTTTTGATGGCGTCATTGAGAGGTTTACCAAAAGTCACATACGTAATTTTCACTTTAATTTCTTACAAATTTCTCAATTTGTACCTCTTTACAGAACAACCATTATTTTCGGGCACGTAAATCCCAGTTTCGTTGTCTTTTCATATGAACAAAGAAACGCACTATATCGCACTTTTCTTTGTTCATCCCAGACGAGCACCCAATTTATTGTAGGATTAGTGTATTGAAATAAAAAAATAATGACCTCATTAATTTGATTTAACACTAACTCTGAATTTTAAAAATAACAGGATAACTAAATATAAGATAACATGAAAAGTAGAGAAAGACAAGAACGAGAGTTCTGGAGCTTCCCGAGGTCACCCCCACCAACCACTTTCAAGGTTAGTTTATTTAAATGTCATGGTCACTTGCGTCAAGGTCAGACCACTTTAAAATGTTATGGTCAGACTATTAATATAGTAGCTTTCACTTTGAAATGTTAAGGTAAAACTTATTAATAGAAATAGAACACAGACCATGATGTATAATAAAAAAAGTATTTATTTAAACAAATTTAAACTTATTAATAGAAATAACACCCATACCATGATGTATAATAATAAAAGTATTTATTTAAACAAAATTTAAACTTATTAATAGAAATAAAACACGATGCAAAAGAATATAGTAAATAAATGCGCTCTATAGGCATTTCACACACTGGAATTCTACCTACATAGCCACTAGCCATTTCTTGCCACAGGTAGTCATTATCTGGATCATAAGTAACTGAAGCTGAATGGGAAGCATTGTTCTTATCACTGTCACCCTTTGAGTGCTTCTGCTTAGCTGAGCTGTGCTGAAGATAATGCTTGCTTCAGAGGTGGAATTAACTATAATAAATTTATATAAATACATGTACAACTTAAGTTTTTATTAAACTGACTACATATACTTCATGACTCTCAGACAAATTTTTGTAGGCAGATTAATAAAAAATGGAAAATAGTTGTGTTAAGTACCAACCATTGTTCTTATCACTGTCACCCTTGGAGTGCTTCTGCTTAGCTGAGTCGTCCTGAAGCGATTTTCCGATAATGCTTGCTTCAGAGGTGGTATTTTCTAATGGTAATTTAAATGGGATTTTACCATCAGTATTTCATGTTAACAGCCTCCATGAGAAAATTTGTAATTTGTATAAGTATAATCTGCTACACATGTTAATTCGATGATAGTAAAAATTTAGAATTTTGATGATAGCAAAATTTTAGGAAGACATTAAAATTTTTTATTCATAATTTGGAGTATAATCTTCCACGCTTCTACGTATGTTAATTTTGATATAGCAAAAATTTAGAATTTCGATGATAGCAAAAAAATTTAGAATTTTGATGACAGCAAAAAATTTAGGAAGACATTAAAAATTTTTATAAATATTATTACAGAATTTAGTCTGTATCATCAATATCCGAAAGTCTAGCAACGTCATTTTGCCCATTTTCTAAAATTACCGTGTCCCCATCAAGGAGATCCAAAATTTTACTTACAACTGTATCTAATTCTGAGGATGGTTCTTCCAAAATTAATTTTTCTTCTGGTTCAGCAATATACAGTTTTCCGTGGTTATAGGTAAATAGCCCACACTTACCGTGAAAAAAATTTTTTAATAATATATTTAAGTAATGCTCGCGGTCCGGGAAAATAAATGCGTATGTACTACTAAGATGCGGTAGAAGATTATATACGTTAGTCCAATTTTGATAATTTATGAAACTATTAAAAACACCGAAACAACCACAGTTTGGATAATAAAAAAAAATCATTTCAACTTTACTGTTTACTTGTAAGTTGTTAACTAATGAAATTAAAAAATGTTTAGTCGTATTTATACAGTATACCGTCCATGTGCGCATGCGCAAAAATGTTCCATTTTAGGCATTTTAGGCAATTTTTCCTACTGTTGGACTGGCTCCGGTAAACCCCATTATTGTTGCTTCGGGGGCCTTGAAACTCCCTGACCCTCTCCCTCACCCTCTCCCCCCTCACCGAGCAGAAGCAGTTTGTCCATACGAAACCCCTCCATACGAAATCCCTCCATAACCGCCACTTACCCTCGGCTTGCGCATGCGCTGTTCGTGACCTACTTTCTCTTTTCAATATTATATATAGACTGACCCACATAGTGTCATTTCACTTTAGCGTTTTAATATGAATTCAAGTGCTTCAACTTCTAAGTGCGTTTCGTGCGGTAGTGGGTGTGTTCAACCGTCGAGGTCTTTGAGGTATGCTGCTGCAGATTCAAAACAGAAAAGGGTGTGTAACTTCTTTTCGTCCACGACCGATCCTAATTCATCTTCTGTTGCTAAAGGTAAAGTCAAAATTTTGTCTAATGTTTTGGTTAGACCTTCTAACGTAGGTGCTTCAGAAAATAGTTCTAATCCTGCTAAAATTTTGATTTCTTCGGAAGATGATTGTTGTTCATCTTCCGACGAAACTATTAGTATTGTTTATGTTTCTTCGGAGGAAGATGAGATTGTGTCAACACATGTTGCGTTTGAAAAAATTGCTCCTATTCAAACGGAAAATATCGTTGAGGAATCAGCGCATGCTGCATTTGAACGAATTGCTCCCGTTCAAATGGAAAATGTTGTTGAGGAATCCTTCGAAGAATCTGAGGCGCCTTTGTTACAGCGTCTACTATAACATGGTATTTCGGTTTTCAAAAAAGGTTTAGAAATTTCAGGACCTGCAGCTGTAGGAAATGCTTCTTTAGCATATGGAGCTGGTGCGGAAGTGCTTCCTACGCCTGCAGGACCAAGTTACTTTAAGCATTTCTCTCTTTCGGGTAGTGGGGATATTAGTCAATTTGCGGATTTGAACAATATCACACAGTTCCTTGGGAAATGCTCAACCCCAGAATTTAATATCCTTTTGAGCCCAGTAACTCCTAGTGAATGGGATAAAGCTGCGGAGCAACTCTATGAGCAGCAGTAAATTTGAAAAACAAAATAATATTTCGGTTAACGTTTACGGGTTGGAAGAAATTAGAATTGGAAATATTGTTAAGTATGAAGTAGTAGGCCCATTGTACTACACAAGTAATAAAAAGCAAAAACATGCAAATTTATTATTAATTGCGAACGATGTCGAGGCTCATTATTGTTGGATTAAAAATTTCTCTAGACTACTTTCGGCTCAAATTACTGCTCGACATGGCGCAATACATTTTTGCGACGGCTGCTTGAATTATGTTTCAACTCAGGAGCAGCTTTTACAACATTCCCGTTATGATTGCAATTATGTATATACAAAATTACCAACTACTGATCTAGTGTTAGATTTTTTCGGAAAGTCTGTGCCTGGAAATATCCTGCTGTTGAAGAAACTACTACAGATACTTGGCCCATTAAAACATCTCCAACATTAGAAACTCCTAGATACATTATATTAGGATTCCAAACAGATCGCGAGGGGAAGATTAGCAAAGACATGAGTAAATTTGGCAATTGCAATATACAAAACGTTCGACTATACTTAAATGGTGAACGCTATCCTTACGATAACCTTAATATCGATTACGTCAATAATAAATTTGCTACTTTATACGAAATGTTTGCACAGTTTCAATCCTCATATTATGGTAAAGAGAATGAACCTTTATTAAGTTCTCAAGAATTTAAAGAAATCGCACCATTAATTGTTATAGACTATTCTCATCAAAAAGATACTTTGCAAGCTAAGTCTGTCGTAATACGATTAGAATACGAAACAGCTACAAATGTACCAAAAAATACGTCAGCATACTGTTTAATTTTGCTACTAACATATCCCGCATTTGACAATTTCAAATGCGGGATGATATGATAGTATCACATCGATAAGGTCGTTACAAAGTTATATTTAGCTCAATCGATACGTAGATTCGTACTACCATTCCCACATAATTTTAACACTTACCAAAACCAATTTAACCCTGTTGTCGCTGCCTATGTTTCACGATTTTTTCAAATAAATCTTCAAATTGTAGAATTCTTCTCTGAAATCGTAATCTATCCGCAGCAACAGTTATCCAATATGATTTTCTAGCCTCTGTATATGCAAATTTCCACGCAACCATAATATGTGTTTCAGTTTTGGAGAAATCGAAATTAACAGAACGGTTTTTCTTATTCGGTGATTTCATCATTAATATACTTGCGAAACGTTACTCAATAGGAAACCAAACCAATTCGTTCCAAATTTCACAATAGGCAGTTGACACAAGCTTCTTCTTTTAAAAACTCTTCACAATAATTTGCACCCTCAACACACTGATTATAGAGTTTTTAAGGTCCTCCTCCTCTTCCTGGGTTAATGGAATTTTTGAGTATACAGTTTCATGTTCGGCATCGAATGCTAGAAGATTGAGCGCCTCTTTAACATAATGCACAGCACTAATTAAATCCATAGGTGTGGTAATACTTTCAGCTGCGTAAAGCATATACATTTCTCTTAGGTACTGGCTGGTTGAAGATCGTCTCGCAACTTTTATACATTATCCCCACCTCTCAGAGATTTGCCAATAGTAGCCATTTCTACATCGGCTATTTCTGGCGCAAATTTAATCATTTCCATCACACAAATAGCATTTTCGGATTTGGCTTCTTTAAGCGGAATAAGAATGTTTTCAATATTAATTATTGCATCTCCAGATAACTCGGAAACGGCATTTATAAGGTTATAGTACAATGTTTGAAATTTTAGACTTTTTAAATAACCCCATTTTGATTCAATCAAAGCTAAGAATGACCACAATTCACTTACAGTTTCAGATCCTAGAAAGACGTCTGGTGCCGTTTTATCAGTTATATGAATAACTTTGTTACCCTTAATAGTTTTAAAGCTGATCGTCTTTGTTGACGTAAATTTTATAGGAAGCGCTTTACTTTGACTATTATAAATGAAATTTGTTATGTCTTCTTGCCATTCTAGGAATTTAACCCATTCCATTTCTTCGAATAGGACCCAATCATTTTTCATACCATACAACAGTATTACCGGAGAAAATGGTGTTTTACTATTTATGCCTACACATACGCATTTAGTTTTCGACTTATTTAAAAAATAAGTTGATCTATGCAGCAACACCGGAGCATTTGGAAAATATTTTCTCATATTTTCTCATATTTTCTTCAGAAAAATGGTTTTTCAGCTGCTCAGCACTATTTAATAATTCCTCAAAGCCTGCATTTTGATAATGACTTCTTAAATTATCAGCAGTAAAATGGTTATGCATATCTTCAGCAGCCTTTAATATTTTGATTCACATACTCCACTATAACACAAACATTTCTCAAGATTACACATTATTCAAACAACAAACCAAAATAATTCAAAACTTACTTTTATAAATATACAAGATATCAAATCACGAACTATTGCGTTAGTTTTCTAATGCATCTTATAAGATAAATTTAAGGTTATATATGTGTGCTAATATCAAAATTAATCGGGACTAGGGGGAAGGGTGAGAGGGGTTTCAAGGTTATCTAGTTTCAAGGTTGTACTTAGCCATTTTATCGAATTTTATTCTGTTTTCAAGATTATCTATACAACCAATTACAAATCGTTCTAAAATTATTAGTAGGGATCCAATATCCTTACAGACCTTGAGAAGGAGTATATAAAAATTGTTCCACGTGTATCGTAATTATAAAATTTTAAAGATGTCAGAGTTATATTGTGATGAAAATTCTATTGAGATTGATATTGATATGGAGTATGATTTAGAGGATGAATTCGAACATTATTATGAGACATATACAAAATTTGTCTAGGAAAATGACTTTTTAAGAAAAAATGGAAAACTTGTTGCTAGGAGTGTCATCTCCTACGACCTGGGAATCCACAAATGGACCGACATGTTAGTTCATAGATTATTCTAGTCATACCTAAGTTTATATTTATCAGTATTATGTTATTCATTAATTTCATTATTATTCCCTAGCCCTAAGTATATGTATTATGATTATAAATAAATTAAATTTTGACCAACATTGAAAATATTTTTAAGTTTTGTGGTATGATGAAAGTGGGGAAATAAACGCTTTCATAGAGGAGTGCCTTAATGTCACAAATTGTGTCGACTCGCATTTACGGTGAATCCGCAAATGGGTCGGCATATGTATTATATTATTTATTAATTTAATGATTATTATTCATTTTCCTAATTATATATACATTATAATTATAAATAAATTAAATTATAACAAATATTCAAAATATTTTTGAATTTTAAAAAAGTGGTATAATGAAAGTGGGGATAATGTTATATATATATATATATATATATATATATAAGTATAGCCTACTAAGTGGCAGTAGTTCCATTCTAACAGTGTAATAGATTTCGAATATCCAAAGTGGTTTAATGTTGGAGATTTAGATAAGAACCCTGCAGAACGTCGAGACATTGAAAGGTTGACTGAGCAGCAAAAACAAGCGTTTATTACATTAGTTCTAACGTCAAAAGAAAAACGAACTCCACACGAACTACGAAAAGCTGGTGTCATACGACCTGATTTCTCAACATATTATTTTTCGAAATATTGAAGTCGAACAAAGGAAGCTGATAAAGAATACTATCTTTCTGATGGTTTCCTATCAAAATGGTTAAGAAGTGGATACATATCCAATGAAGATTTACAAACAAGTAGGTCATCCAATGCAGATTTACCTACGAGTAGCTCTTGGCAGCAACAGAAGTTTTTAAAAGGAAATCCTAGTGTTCGTGATTATGATTCCCGTTCGATGATAAATATGTCATTTGCTCTGGTGCGAGAAAGTAATTGTCTTTTAAACGATTGTTATTTACCTTATGCTAAGTTTGATAATATATATTTTTATAAAGCTATAATTTTAAATTGTGTATTATATAAAGCTACAGCTTATAGTAGCTACTTTGATGATTGTAATGGTAAAAGAGATATAAGTATTCTGTGTGCTAAAGAAATTAAAGAACAAGGACTATTAGATTTAAATGATTACGTTGATATTGATCCTGCTAATAAACATAACTGAAAATTATTTTTTGTTTTATTTCTAAAATCCTATTAAAATGCTGGGCTTATTAAAGGTAGAGAGTCTATACTATTGTAGTAGGTATTATGTCTATATTTGCAAGCATTTATTTACTATATTTTTCACATTGTGTTTTATATGTGATGTTAATGTTCACCAGTGATTCCGACGCTAATGCAAATTCGTTTAAATAAATACCTTTATTATACATCATGATCTGTGTGCTATTTTTATTAATAAGTTTGACCTTAACATTTCAAAGTGAAAGCTACTATATTAATAGTCTGACCATAACATTTTTGAAGTGGTCTGACCTTGACGCAAGTGACCATGACATTTAAATAGACTAACCTTGAAAGTGGTTGGTGGGGGTGATCTCGGGAGGCTCCAGAACTCTCGTTCTTTCTCTACTAGGGTTCTCGAGAGATTGTCAGACATTTTGTTTTTTCTTTAGAGACTTTCATGTTTAAAGTTATTGATGTCGTTACAAGTTGGTGTAACTTTCGTTGTAGATCGTCTTCATTTTTAGCAGTTAAAGTGACGTCATCGGCGTAGCATATTATTTTGATTTCTTTTTCACCCATTTTATATCCTTTTTTATTTTTTACTCTATCTATGACCTTATCCATTATTACATTGAATAGCATAGGGCTTAGAGAAACTCCTTGACGGACACCTACGTTCACTGGTATCTCGCTTGTTTTAAGGTCGTTTGTTTTTATACATGTTTTGGTGTTGCTGTATATGTCATGAATCAAGTTTATTAACTTCTGTGGGACATTCCTCTCTGATAACGCTTCCAGCACATCACTCAGTCTGACGCAATCGAAAGCCTTTGAGAAATCGTTGAAACTCATAAAAACCGGGGTCTCAAATTCTATTGCTTTTTCGTTCAGTTGTCGAATAACAAATATAGCATCGGTTGTAGACCTATTTGATCGGAAACACATTTGCTCTTCATGGTTTGTGATGTATTCATTGAGCTTGTGTAGTATTACTTTCGTTAGTAATTTTAAGACTGAGCTGAGAAGTGTGATGCCGCTGTAGTTAGCAGGGTCATATTTACTGCCTTTTTTGTGGATTGGTACTGTGAGGCTGGTTGTCATTTTATTTGGTATTTTCTGTTCCTTAATGATAATTTTTATGAGTGTTAGTAATTCGTCGATTAGTGTTTCACCACCAAATTTTAGTAGTTCATTTGCTATTCCATCGTTCCCTGGTGCTTTTCTTCCCCGTAGTCCTTTGGTTGCCTTTAGGATTTCACCTTTTTCCACTGTGACGTCATTTTCGTTATTTGTCCTTGGGATTTGTGTCATGTTATCGTTATTATTATTGTAAAATAAGTCAGTAAAATGTTGAGTCCATTGGTCCGCTGTTATTCTATTTCTGATGTGATTCTTGTTTACTTAATTTTTCCTGTTTCGTATCAGATTCCAGATTTTTGTTTGTGTTCCTGTTAGGTCTCTTTCCATTTCATTTGTGAATTGCTCCCAGTACTCTTCCTTTATTCTACGTATTCTGTCGTTTGCTCTGTTTCTGATTTGTTTGTATTGTGTATGATTTTCTTGATTCATCGTTGTTTTGTACTTCATGTAAGCTTTCTTCTTTTCTATGGTTAGCTGTTTTATTTCCTCTGTGAACCACGGCGTTTTCATCTTCGTGTAAGTGCCGACTGTTTCCGTTCCGCATGCTTCTAGTGCTGCGTTAGTTATATTAGTGTTCATTTTTTCCCAAGCTGTTTCCACATCGTCTTCGTCATCTACTTTATTTTGGTCAATTTTTGTCCCAGCCTTTGTCTATACAGTTCCTTGATACGCTCGCTTTTTAAGCTTTCTATGTTAAGTTTTTCTGTACTATTTTGACGATTGGGTTTTTCATTCCTGAAGTTCGTTTTCCTTAGTTTGCATGGAACTAAGCTGTGGTCACTACCGACGTTTGCGGAGGTTAGTGTTCTTATATCCAAAATGTGTTTTGGGTGTACAGATCGATTTGTAATGATATAGTCCAGCACTGAAGTTTGTCCTCTGCTGTTTTGCCATGTTACTTTATATTTTTCATTGTGCTCGAAGAAAGTGTTGTTAATTCGCAGGCTGTTCTGGCAGCAGCAGTCGACAGTTAGATCACCATTATCGTTTTCTGTTACTTCATTGAACCGTTGTTTTACTCCATCAATTATGCTGCTTTACAATCCATGTGACTGATCAACACTGTACCTCCTTTTGCAATCACACAAATAAACTTGCCGAATCATAATTTGAGCTCAACGTAAATAAGATTCTAAATTTGAACAAAGTTTATTAAGGTCATTTGCTTTTCTATCCAATTACATCAATCATATTTCGTTTATTCCTGCCACATATAAAATTAAGTTGAGACAGTTTATTTTAACCTACTTTGTATAACACCACATATAAACTAAAATGCAGAAATAGCCACTTCCTTTAACGGCATCTCCGGAAGTTAGTCAGACGTGAAAGTTGCAGTGTTGAACAATCTCCCTTAAAACTAGTGAAAATTGTAAGGGAATCCCCGCGTCATTAGCAACAGGTCTTAGATATTGAGAATACAAACGGAAAATACCGAAAATAACGGCAGAGTTCAGGGCTGATTACCCCTACTTACATAGATTGGATATTAAAAATAATGGAATTATATACTCTTAACCACGCGAACAAACATCGAATATCACGCTAAAATCATGTCATCAACAATTAAACAATCATAGGAATCAAGACCAAATTAACCAACTTTTCCACTAATTCTACATTTGATGCCGACCACCGTAGAACTGTTATATTCGGGCGTCATATATAATAGATGCGAAAATCATTGAAGTACCTACATGGCTTCGGGTAGGTATCTCTTGGCTAGTATCATCGAAGAAGCTCATGGCAAAATCTTTGCTTTTCAACAGCTCCGCTCAGACTTCAGGGCAAAAAAAAACACCGCTTGTTTTTTACTTTTATAGTAGCGTTTAAATCTGTCGACAATAAGCAGTTAAAAAAACGTATACAGTAGTTTTACTTGCCCATAACCGTATAGATTTTATTGGGCATACCTCAATATAAATTAAAAGAATTTATGATAACTTATTAGACATTGAACTGCTAACTACCAAGCATGTCGATGAAGATGGTCAAGAGGAAAACGTAAAAGTAGTTAAAAGGGTAAACAGAGAAAACGATGATATAAACACAACATGGAGTAGAAATAAATAAAGGAAGATAACGTCGTTACTTAACTACGGCGAAAAGGGGCACGATTCCAAGGACTAGGACTCAAAGCCAAACAACCCAGCAACGGCTTCTACCTCGAACTTCATGACTACAACCTCACGAAACCCAATGATTAATACAGTAATAAATAGAAATTCGAACTTTGAAGCTGTGGTGGACACAGGAAACCAGGTCAATCTAATTAGAAAAAATGTTTTGGTGAAAGTAAAGTGGGTACTGTCGGATTCTTCGTGACCCTGATTTTTCTACAACAGCACATGTTGTGTCGAAGGACGCAACATCAATGGAAGTTTATACAAGTCAAGAATTCCTGAATCAAGCACACCGTACAATAAACAAAGAAGGAATTATAATAAGTAGAAGACTAGACGGTAACTGTTTACACGTAGCTGCAACCGTAAATGAATTAGATGCAATATTAGAGCAAGACACAAAAGAGGAGAATGAAAAAAAGGTTAAGATATTAATGGAAAGTTATGAACCTACAAGAAAAAGATGACTAACGTTGAGATGAAGGTAATCGTAGAACAGGAAGAGTTGACGATTAGGCTACGATTCAATAGTAAAATAGTGGAACACCTAGTGAAGGAACGAATTACAAACAAAATAGTTAAACCGTGTTGTAGTTCTGAATGAGAAAGTGCAGAAGAAGATGAAGATATTGTGACAAAGACTAAAGCTTCAAAAACTCAAAGAAGCGGAATCAATGGCGTTGACAATTGAAACAAAAAAGACATAGGGGAAAGTTGGATAAATTGTACCAGTTTTCATAGTTTTTTGTATAATATGTAAACGTTTTGTTTAAATGCTATAAAAATTTAAATTAAGCTTCTATGATATTTTCCCTTGAATGTGCGTAAAGGCAAAAGTATTAGAGTATTAAGATATTTGAATAACAATTGTTTTAAGAAATTCTTACAAGTAGTACAATTTACCCGACTGGTTTGGTAAATTGTACCACACGGTTCGGTAATTTGTACCTTATAGTAAGATTAAGTTTTTTGATCCCAAATAAAATTTTAAACAATTGTGATATCACAAAAAAGCTGGAAATTAAAAAAACATATTTTTATTTATAATTTGGTATACATAATCTGTATGTAGTATTAATCTAACTCAAAAAAGGAAACACAAAAAAACAAGTTTAAAAAAGAAACGAACAAGTTTAAACAAAAACCCTACTAACTAAGAAAGAAAAAGGTAATCTTAATTGCACAAGTCACAAATATAATATGTTCTCGACGAAGGGGTTGCACATGATTCATGTGCCCAACGTAGGCATTTTAAGCACTGAATCATATCTTCTACAATGCACTCTTCACAAAGTACACAATACCAATCATTTACATTTGTTTCTATGGCAACATTACTAACTTCAACGAGAGGAGATGAAGTTTGAGCAGTTGTTTTGTTAACTTTTTTTCTATTTTTTTCTGAAGATAGCTTACGTTTCACTGCAGATTTGCTTTTGTTGTCCACGTTACTTCTTTTCCTTTCTAGTTCTTCTTTGTATGGCGTAACTGTTAGGACTATAGCTTGCTGAGCACCTTTTTTGAGCAGTCGTTTCTTATTTACTGTTCGGCTAGGCCCTGGTATACAAATAATTTCTTCAAATGACGTATTCAAGGTCGGTGTAACTGGTCTTTCAGTTGGTTTTAACAGTTTAGAAAGCGGAACGTCATCATCTAACGAATCATCTGCTTGATGAATTTCTACCTCTACATCGTTGTTTGCTAAATCATTTTGGTCATAGAGATTAGTTTTATTTTCTGACAAATTATTTTCATTCTGTGGGTGTGTATTGGTAGGTAATTCTCTTGGTAACTCATTTTCTTCCTTTTCTAGCAAAGCATCACTTGCAGCAAAATCAACGTCGGTAAAAACGTTTCTATTAACAGGCCATATTCCGCACTTTGTAAATCCACTTACTGCAAAACCTATGGTTGCAGCCTTTCCATATGCCTCCCCTAGAAGTCTGGCAACTTGATATTGGGTTACTGCTAAGCCTGAATGTTCTCGCATCCACCTTTCAACTGCTTGGTTGTAATACACCTCAAATGGTCCAAATATTGCAACGTCTAATGGTTGGAGGCGATGCGTCGTATGGCCTGGCAATTGCAAAAGGATTACTCCATTCTCGCGAGCCAAATTAATTGCCTCCAGATTTTTTGAATGTGTGGTGTGTCCATCGAGAACTAAAATTACTTTATTTTCTTGGGTAGGTCGCACTGTTTCAATAAATCGTCGTAGCCAAACTACAAATAATTCGCTGTGAATGTATCCAGTGTCTGAAACTTCCACCAAGCATCCTGGAGGAGCACCATCTGCCAGCTCTGCCATCTTTCTTTTTCTCTTAAATATAATCATAGGGGCTACATAATGTCCTGCGGCACTCGTGCAAACTACCATGGTGGTGTTAACACCCCTTTCACCACTAGACACGGTTCCAACTTGTTTTTTACCTTTTCGAGAGACAATTTTTTGGTTTCTCTTTTGTACGGTAGAGAACCCGGTCTCATCAACATTATAAATTCTTGTAGCATCTATGCTAAACCGATCTACCAGGTTTTCTAGTAAATCAAAAAATTGATTCACATTTTGTCTATTAAACCCTTTACACCTTGCCAACGATGTTGACTCTGGTTGCCTTAACGACAACCTTGGATGCCTTTTCATGAATGCGTAAAACCATGCTTTTCCAGCAGTCCTCTTCGTTTTATTAAAATTATTTTTTATGCCATTTTTTTCAGCAAAATCAAATGCAGCCCTTCGGATATCGAAAATACTGAGGCCATAAAAGCATTCTTCCATTTTTAAAATTGCCTCCTCCAGTTCTTTTTCAGCATCTTCGTCAAAAATAGTTAACCGTCCCAATGATTTTGTTCCAGCCTTAGCCTTTAAATTGATCCCCTGTAAGTGTCTTTTAAAAGTAGGTTTGGGAATATTGTACTCTTTACATATTTTATTTAGTCCATCTTTTCCTGTTTTATATTTCTGTAGAGCTGTTTTCATATCTTCTTCTGCCCACTGGTTATATTTAATTCCTTTTCGTGGCATTTCTGTAAAAAATATAGGAGATCGGTAAATTGTACCGGTACAAATTTTCCGCCTCAGTGGTGGTACAATTTAGCGAACTGGTAGGCATTACGCATATTTTCAATTTGTATCGTCATAAGTGAGGTTAGATTAAAATTTACTTGATCTAGTTTTCGCAAAACAATGTATCTTTAAGAAAAAAATAGCACCAATATATAGCATGCATTCGTTTAGACAAAAGAAGCTTAATATAAAGTGTATAAAACTTACTGCGTAAATAGCTTTTTAAAACAATGTCAAATCTTAAGCCAACACGAGCACCCACATCTGTTAATTTTAAGCAACTAAAGTTTGGGCTCAGCGTTTATCTAAAATACCAAATAGATGACGCCTCAAGCTTGCCGTTTTAAAAATATTAAGGTGGTACAATTTACCATGCGGTACAATTTTGCCGACTCTCCCCTATAAGAGCTTTGAACTTGAAGTAATGGCTATAGCTCAAAACCACTAAAAAGGACACTGTGCGGAAATGAAAACAACAGGAGATAGAGAATGTTTTATTTTATACTAAATGTAAAGATGAAAATAGCAAATACTATTCAGGCTTGTGTGCCATAGCTACTGATAAATTGCAAGGAAGGGAGAAAGGTAGGATTTTTACACCCATTACATACACAGCATGCATATGCCATTGAACAGCTACCATATTACTCACATGTAGGTACTTCAGAATCATACTACAAGAATTACAAATTTAGAAAGAAAACAAACGAGTTACTATTTGAAATGACGCACCTCTACGTGTTATCAAATAAACGATCTTGTCACTATAAATCGAAAGCAATTCGGTGGTGGACGAAACCCACACCCACGTGTATAAAGACAGTGCGTGTTTCGGACCTTTAAAAACTTCTACAACAGTCGAGTACTTGAAGCTGTGGATCAGCAACCAATCATCGGGGTCCGATGATTAGGCAAGATTGTTGAGTGTAAGATGGTGAGTTTAGCTGACTGAAGGTTGTCAGGCGAAAAAAGGAAAGAAACTAGAAAAAAGTGGAAAGATGTTTGTAAAAGTTTGAGATGTATCTATCGTTAATTTATTTTCAGATGAGTATTAGTAGAAATACAAGCGTCTGTGAGTCAATTAGTGTTGGTGACTCAATTTGCTTATAACAATGTTCAAATACAGGGTTAGTTATTTTACATCAAATACAAGTAAATTTTAAGATTACTACATTTGTATAAGGTAAACATTTTCAAAAGAACAACATTACAATGAACATGTTAAAAGCTTTAAAATGCTTATACGTATTAATATTTATCCTTACATTTACTTATACAATATATACTCGACATTCAAACGACAATAAATTTTGCATTCAAACAGTTTCTTTCTTTTCTATATGCATTCTACTTATATGTCGTTGCAGGTTAAGCTTCCGTGCACTTGCAAAGTCACACTTATCGCAATTGAAGGGTTTCTCTCCTGTATGAGTGCTCATATGCAATTGCAAGCTATTTTTCTGTGCACTTTCGTAGTCACACATCTTACACTTGAACGGTTTATCTCCTGTATGAGTGCTCATATGTGTTCGCAAGTTAGACTTCTGTGCACTTTCATAGTCACACATACTGCACTTGAATGGTTTCTCTCCTGTATGAGTGCTCATATGTGTTCGCAAGTAAGACTTCTGTGCACTTTCATAGTCACACGTACTGCACTTGAAAGGTTTCTCTCCTGTATGACAGCTCATATGCACTCGCAAGCTATATTTGTGTGCACTTTCGTAGTCACACATCCTGCACTTGAAAGGTTTTTCTCCTGTATGAGTTCTCATATGTATTCGCAACCGAGATTCTTTTACAGCTTCATAGTCACAGATACCGCATTTGAAGGGTTTCTCTCCTGTATGACTGCTCATATGCGTTTGCAAGCTATTTTTGTGTGCACTTTCGTAGTCACACATACTGCACTTGTAAGGTTTCTCTCCTGTATGAGTCCTCATATGTGTTCGCAAGTTACATTTGTGTGCAGTTTTATAGTTACAGATACCGCATTTGAAGGGTTTCTCTCGTGTATGGGTGCTCATATGCCATTGCAATTTGTTCTTCAGTATACTTTTGTAAGCGCATATACTGCACTCGAAGAGTTTCTTTCCTGTATGAGTTCTCATATGTATTCGCAAGATAGATTTTTGTGCACTTTCAAAGTCACATACATTGCATTTAAATAACTTTTCCCCAGTATGAGTTTTAGCACCCTGACGCAAGGTGCACTTTAATGGAGGCTCCATTATTACTTGATCTTCACTTTTACTACAGATTTCAGCTTTTATATCTAATTCGTCATGTAATGATTCCAGTTTAATGGACCACTTACTATCGTATTCAGTATCACACTTTAATTCGGACGTTTCCGAAGGTAATTCCGATGTTTGCATCTCTTCCTGTTTTACTGTAACACATGTGCATGTTTATAAGTGACTTATTGAATATTACATAAGTTAACTAAACTAGTTTAAGGTGATTTTAAATAGATGCCCAAATTTTTCCGGTTTATAAATTAGTAACAATTAAGAAATACAGTATAGTGTCGATAATCCGAACGTCTAATTCAGCGCAATTGTTAGTATTGAAACGAATCCGCGATCTCTCAGCAAAGAAAAGGGTTGCGACAGCAGTTCAAAAGCAGATGTCCGATTATTTTCGTGCAGATAACTAAAGTTGCATATCTACATTTCATATGTACATATGTAAATATGTACGCATATTTGATTAAGAATTTGAATTTTAGTTTATAGAAATATATTGCTTCTAAGTTCTGGTATGCAGGCGTTTTATTTCTTGTATTCTTGAATTTTCAACTATTTAGCAGCAATATTTGATAAACCACCTTCGGTCCCAATTAGTTCGGATTATCGAAGCTCTACTTTAATTGTTTTACCGTATATCTTTAAACTACTTATATTTGGTATTTGAAAGTATGTGTTCATAAGATTATAAAGGGTCCAGTAATGAGTCAGACACATGTAAACCGTCTATTATAGTTGCTACAAATTACATTGGCATACATTGTAAAAATACCGAAACTTTAGAAGGAAACCCTCTTCTATTATGATTTAATTGCTTGTACTATTTAACTTATACTCGTTTTTGGGTGTATAATGTAAATTTACCATTTGTTTCCAACTCACTGTGAGATAATTTTTCCTTGATTTTGATTTGCTGCCAGTTATTGCATGTTGAATCTGAAGAAGTTGATAGCGAACACACGCTGGTAACATGGGGTTTGACATCTTCATTCATCATAGATAAGATATCCATGTTAATATGCATCAGTTTTTCTGTAGTAAGAAAACGTTCTTCTTTGTTATTTTCCCCTTTATGTATAATCCTAGGGCGATATGTAAGTAAACAATTAATATGTACCAAAACGTAATTGTTTACAGTAAACATGCGAATATCACTCACCTTTATTGTAGAAAAGCGTAGGTGAGTGTAAAAAATGTTATTAGTGTTAGTCAAGTACTTTTTTAACAACACCTTGTTAGTTAGTAACAATTCTGAAACTTCTCAAAACTTTTACTTAGGTTATGTAAATTGGGAGGTGTTCAGTCGAACTACTTTCGATTCTTATACATGATGAATCAAAGAATAGTGTATAAGGAATGTTCATTTTTCTAAACGGACAACCTTAAGCGTACGCAGAAGTTCAAATTTCTAATCTATTTTGTAGTAGTAGGCATATACGACATTAGCAAGTGACGTCAGTTCAATTGTTACTTTTGTTTACTACAGCTGTCAAATAGTTGCCGCGATGGAGCGAATTAATATGGAAACTCGTAAATTAATAGTGCAAAAGTGGTGTTCAGAAAAGTTGTCGCTGCGGAAACTTGCGAAAATTGCAAAATGTTCAAAGTCAGCCGTGTTTCAAATTATAAAAAAATTTGGAAAGCATCATACCATTGACGATTTGCCAAAATCGCGATACAGAAGAGGCCCGGTGAATGGAAAAACCGAAGAGAACGTTGTGAAGTTGTTACAATCAGAAAAATTCATGTCTGTGCGGGAAATTGCTAAAAAAGAAGGCATTAGTGTAGGCACAGTGCAAAATATTAAAAAGAGAAACAACATCCGGACATATAAAAAGCAAAAAATGCCGAAAAGAAGTGCCGAGCAGCAAATACGGTCAAAGAAACGATGTGGAAAGTTATACAACGTTTTGATTCAGGACAAAACTCGCTGCATTCTAATGGATGACGAAACGTACGTCAAAATGGACAGTAGAATGCTGCCAGGGCCCCAGTTTTACAATGCAGTTGTGGGAGAAGATGTACCTGATAATATAAGAACAATCAAAATTGATAAATTTGGAAAGAAAATTCTTGTGTGGCAGGCCATTTGTTCTTGTGGCCTCAAAAGTGCATCATTTTTTGCAACCGGAACAATTGGTGGTGATATTTATAGAAAAGAATGCATTAAAAAGCGTTTACTACCTGTCTATCGTAAACACAACGTCTCTCCTTTGTTCTGGCCAGATTTAGCACCTGCTCATTATGCTGGCACGACACTAGAACTGTTGAATTCAAATAACGTTGATTTCGTGAAAAAAGAAGTCAATCCACCAAATTGCCCAGAGCTTCGCCCTATCGAGCGCTACTGGGCTATTAAAAGAGAAACTTAAAGAAAGATGGACGAGAAGCTAAAACAATAGAAGAATTTAAACAAATGTGGACAGCAGCTGGTCGCAAAATTTCAGCAAAAGACGTGCAAACACTTATGAGTGGTATTCGCACAAAAGTTCGAAACTTTTACCGTTCATAATGATATTCAATTTTTAATAAGTAATAAATTTGTGTTTCAGTTGTAATCACGATTTCAAAGCAAAATAAAATAAAATTTGTTGAATACTTTATAAACTGTAGCATTTTAAAAGTGTCCGTTTAGTAAAATGAACACTCCTTAGTTTCCTTCAAGTTATATCGTTGTTGCACCGAAGGGTGCCTGGTAGTCCTGGTTAACATTTAACGAAGTTGTAAATGCAGGTAAAACCCGGCTTTAGGAATTCTACTTGAAAGTTCAACATTTTCAAATATCCATTTTGTTTAGGTATAAATATTTATTTACACTTTTTAATAACATGAAATTACAACTGTGGCAATAAACAATTCAGGATGGTTTTCAACACTTTATGTTAAAGAAACTGAAAAATAGGTTTACATGCGTACGAACCTGAGAAACTCACGCGCAGTGGCAACATTTGAATTTGAATCTATAATTACTACACAACATAGAATTATAATTACATAACACATAAAATATATTATTTTTGTGGCGTATTTGGTTTACACTGACTGGAACTGCCTGTACAAGTTTTCTGTACAATGTCGTGGGTGTCGTAGTAGGAAGTTTCGCCTAAGTAGCATAATTATATTTCTATTTTCTTGGCGATATTTTTTGATATTTTGGAGATACTCACTGCGCCATGCTTGCAATCTGTTTGATTCCATAATATCTTGACGCTTGTTTATAGTTTATGTTTAAATCCCATGCGTTTAATAATTCCTAGCAATGTACTTTCGGAACACTTTATTGCAGTATAATCTTCATTCAATCTTTGATTTAACAATTTTACCGTAAGCAAGCACATTGATGTGTTTTTCGCCGAATTAAATGTTCGCTATCGGTGCACGGTGTCGGCATTTTTAATAAAGATCAAATAAATACCTACTTAGCAGAGGCTCATCAACAACTGCTTCACGCTGTTTACTTTTTAAGTTTAATATTATGTCATTAAGGCAGACAATAAGGCAACGATCTATTCTAATCTGTGAAAAGTAACTTATTATTCACGCAAGCTAATTTAGAAAGCTAATTTTGATACATAGTTTACCAGGTTTATTATAAATAAAAATAGTTCAACTAAACAGGGTAATTTTAAATAGTGAAGTGGAAATAGATAATTTAAGCTTCTTGCTTGAGTCACAAGCGCTAGGTAAGCTCAGCCTCTTCGCAATATGTAAATTTACCAGAATGCGGGTGGTACTTTAAGCCGAAGTTACAAGTAGCTTATAAATGCTCCTTCTAAAAGTACCTTCTTAAAGCGGTTAAAGTTATATTTTGTAGTAGAATGTACCAACCATTGATTCTAAGGCGGTTTCAACCCGGCAAAAGCAGTTCATAGAGCAAATAAAATGAAATTAAAATTTGTATAAGTTTAATTTTTGTTATGTTCTTACTATAATACTAGCTTAAGTTATCGTAGGAGGTACTGGATAGACAATGTCCTTGGATCCAAGCCAAGTTACTTGCAGATTTAGCTTTTCTGAAATCGAAAATCAGTAGAACTCGCATAGATCTTGATAAATTTTTTTTGAGACCGTATATTTCTTTTTGCAATCTGTTTATACAACAATAAGCAAAGTTTAGATTAGTAATTTGAATGACATGAAGACTGTAACGCTGCGGTTTACAATACAATTTGATAAAATTGACTGTAAGCTGTATGAGCTACATTTACATCTTTCTAGCACGTTAGAAGCATCTCTGTGGGAGTAAATTGTGGTCTTCATACCAAAGCCGGGCCGAAATTCATACGCCCAAGCTAAGGCATTTAGACCAATAAGTCTATCATCGTTCATTCTGAAAACGATGGAAAAGCTGGTAGAAAGGCATACAAGGGAAGGGGCCCTCATAGATAAACCTCTACATCAAAACCAACATGCTTACCTTCCAGGACAATCATGTGAAAGCGCTCTCCATAGCATGGTAAACAGGATAGAACGCTGCCTACAAAACAAGAAAATCGCTTTAGGAGCCTTCCTTGACATACAGGGGGCCTTTGATAACACTTCCTTTGAATCAATGATTCAAGCGGCCAAGAGACATGGTATTGACAACACTTCATGTAGGTGGATAAAGAACATACTACAAAGCCGACAAGTACAAGCTACATTATGTGGCGAAGAGATCGAGGTGTCTGTAACCAGAGGATGCCCGCAAGGAGGGGTATTATCCCCCTCACTTTGGGATCTGGTTATAAACGAACTCCTCACGAACCTGAATAAAGAAGGCTACTTTGCCCTTGATTATGCAGATGATATAGTCGTCCTTATAGAGGGTAAATACGGCAATATAATCTCAGAGATAATGCAAACTGCTCTGGATAAGGTCGAGGCATGGTGCAACAAGGAAAAACTTACAGTATATCCTGCAAAATCCAGCCTTTTACCATTCACTAGGAAGAGAAACCACGGAGGCATAAATCCTCCGGAACTATTCGGAGAAACCTTGCAAATCAAGGGGCAGGTAAAACACTTGGGTGTGATTTTAGACACAAAATTGACCTGGAACCAACCACTAACAAGACAAAAACAACCTTGATGATGGCAAGAAGAGACTTTGGAAATAAATGGGGATTAAAGCCAAAAATGGTACATTGGCTTTACACAACGGTGATAAGTAAAGCTGGGCAGATATGCTGTAAAGATAAGGCATATATGCACTAAAACATGCTGCAAAAAACTGCCAATATATTTTTGTTTACATAAGTATTTAGGTACAAACTAACATGCTAAATAAATCATTAAACACCATTGGTTAAAGTCATATATTAATATTATACAATAAATTACTCAATAAAAAAAGAAATAAAATATTATGTATTACAGTAAATTATCATATGCTTTTCAATAGTATCTACCAGCAACGAATGCCTTTTATCCTCCAACAAATTCTTATACGCTGAAAATGATCTCTCTTCATCGAAAGAAGTCAGGGGACAATATTTAAATAAATGTGATAATTCTGAATAAATCTTATCCTCATTAAAGTTATCCAAGGTTTCCGCTTCACCATTTAATACGCTGTTAATAAATTTTAACACTTCCAGGCCCTTATTTTTAGTCAATAGTACATTGATTTTTGTGCCAATTTTATTCCCTACTTCATTTTTATTTTTTTGTAAATCGTTCTGAAATTTTTCTACAATGTTTATGGATTCGGAGAGGTACAAATTCTGAAATTCAAGTTTTTTAATAATAGCTGGAATATCAGCAAAATGAGATTTAACATAATTTAGTTGCACAGTTACTTTTTTGTTATTAAAAATTTGTTGGCAGGGTTGTTCAGGGTCAAAGGTATTAACGACATTTTTAATATCCGTGTAATTTTTAGCATAGAATAAAGCAGCTTCAATCCATGTTCCCCATCTTGTCAGAACAGGTTGGGCAGATAGAGGGACATCCGGTAGCATTTCTTTATAAATCTGAATCTTAGTTGGCGCTTTCAAAAATTCCTTTTTGGCGGTAGAAATTAATTCATTTATTAATGGAAATTCCATTCTGATAGCTTCAGCCACTCTGTTTATTCCGTGGGCTAAACATGTCGCATGAATGAGGTGCGGAAAAAAATTTCAAATTTTGTCCAGCTTTCACCATGTATGCTGCTCCATCAGTAACCATATACAAAATTTTTTCAGAAGATATTTTATTTGGTAAAATTAAAAATGAAAGAGTTTCGTTTATAAATCTTGTTATTGTTAAATGATTGGTTTTACTTAATTCCTTTACGGCAAACAAATAACTGGGCGAAAGTTTGCCATCCAATATTCCGACTACAAAATTTGCAATGTATCTTCCACATGCATCAGTAGTTTCGTCTACGCTTGACCATATATAATTATTTACAACTTTTTCTCTTATTTTGTTAATGTAGTGATCGTATAATTCTGGAATATATACTCTAGAAACGGTTCTCCTAGACACAATTTTCTTCTTGGTAAATTTTTCAAAAAAGTTTCGGAATTCTGGGACTTCGAAGTTATAGAAAGGAATATCACATTTTACCATCATGCTGCACAACTATTTATATTATTATTACAATTCTCGGTCTGTTTTACGCAATTCGTTAATAACTGCTGACTAGGTCCTGCTTCGTTTGCTGGTAATTTATGGGGGCCCGTATTCATGTGCTGGTCAATTTGAAATTTCTTGGTCGCCATTACCTTTTTTAAATAAAAATGTTATTGGTAAATTCAAAATTCAAAGTATGATGTATTGCGCAACCGGAAAAAATATGCAATCTTTTTTGCTGAATCACAATTCCATTGTACTTTTACAATAATGATAGATTTAAATAATTAACTTCTAAAATTGTTTCACATGTCTTTTCTTTTGAAATTTTCAGATAGTAATGTTAAAAAATTACAACAAACTTGAATAAAATTATGTAGCTAGAAACATTCGTGAACTAGATATATCCCCATGCGTGGATTAAGTTTTACACTAACCTGCTTGGAGCAAATTTTGCAGAATACAATGTCTCCGTCAAACGTGAAGCACTTATGTTCTCTAATCCATTGTTTGATTAACTCACTTCGCGAGCGTCCAACTTTAGGCATTGTAACAATACTAAACCACAAGCAACAACAGAACAAAACTGAAATGAATGGTCACTCTACAATTAAAAATTAACCCTACACCTCCACCAGGGTTTTTCCTACCATTAGATATTTATCTGCAAACTAAGAAATGGCTAGGGTGAAGAACAAATTCAAGTAAAACCGATGATTCACCGAACGCTTAACACCATCATTATATCGAAAAATAGTTGTTTTCTTAATATTTTTACCTGCCTACAAGGTGGGATTATGAAAATAAGATACAAAAATACCCAGTTTTATGTGAATTACCTGTTAAAGATAAAAGGTTTTGAGTTTAGGATAATTCTACAGAAAAATAACATTTACCAATTTAAAAATAAATTTTTTTCTTGAAATAATCATGCAATACATGCATTTTTATGCCCTTACCATCTAAAATATGCACGAACATATGCCATATGCTGTAATCTTGTAATATATGCAAAATAAAATTTAGCTTTTCTAACAATAAATATTGCATAACATGTATTTACAAAAAAAATCAGCTTGTTATGCTTGATAGAAAAAAACATGCAAATATGCAATTGCCTAGCTTTAGTGATGATTAAGCAATAAAATTAGTCATACCACCATTTCTTAAGAAAAAGAAGCAACTTTCATTAGAAGAAGCAAGTATAAATGTGTGTATAGCAAGTGCAAGGGGTCACATAGAACGTGTGAATCAAAGAATTAAAATTTTTAAAATTATGTCAAGAAAATTACCTTGGTGCCTAGTAGATAAAATCGATCAAATATTTACAACAGCATGAGCTATCTGTAACATGTCATCTCCAATTTTATCAGAACAAAGGTTTTAGAATTTGAAAGATGTTTATTTACCCGGACGGGTAGTTGAACGTTGGGATTTTTTCTTCGGAAAAATGACAGGAAGGAATTCTTTTGAACGTGCGGGGTCAAGTATGGTGTTGGAGCTTTTGGTAAGTCCTAACACCAAATATCTTTGAATGATGTTATGTTCATTTTAAAATGTGCCGCTATATATATTTATTTTTTTATTTTCGTAACGAAACATTCGGAACACTGGAGACTCTCACCTCGACAAAGACAAAGTAAAACTATGATGGGTAACCACCCCCACAAGCTTACCGAAACAGTCCTACAACTTAGTAGGACTCAAATTGGAGTAGTAACAGGGCTCCTAACGGGACACTGGCACTTCAGACAACACCTCTACAACATAGGGCTATTCAAAGAAGAACCTATATGCAGACTGTGTGGCGAGGAAAAGGAAACAGCCTCCCATATAATATTCCAATGCGAAGCCCTACCTCATAGAAGATACCAAATCTTTGAGGATACTAATCCCAACGAGACACAACCGCAAGCCAGTCTGATCAATAAACTCCTAGACCTGATAAAGGGGGCGGACCTACTTGGCAGCGACTAGCGACTGAAGGGGATGCACAATAGGCCCAAGAGGCCGCAGTGTTAAAGGGCAGGCCCTCCTCGTTATCAATCAATCAATTAAGAGAAAAAGAAAGGATTTTACACCCATTACATACGGAGCATATGCCGTTGAACAGCTACCATATTACTCACATGTAGCTACTTTAGAATCAACCTACAAGAATTACAAATTCAGGAAAAACACAAAAGAGTTACTATTTGAAAAGACGCACCTCTACATGTTATCAAATAAACGATCTTGTCACCATAAAACAAAAGCAATTTGGTGGTGGCCGAAACCCACATCTAAATATTTCTAACCGCACCACGCAACAAATAATGTGCATAAAGGCAGTGCGTGTTTAGGACCTTTACAAACTTCTACAGCAGTCAAGTACTTAAAGCTGCGGATCAGCAACCAATCATCGGAGTCCGATGATTCGGCAGGATTGATGAGTGGAGAATGGTGATATTAGGTGGCGAAGGTTGTCAGGCGAAAAAGCGAAACAAACTAGAAAAAATTGGAAAGACGTTTGTAAAAGTTTGATGAGATGAATCGTTAATTTATTTTCAGATGAGATTAGTAGAAATAAACGCGTCTGTGAGCCAGTCAGTGTTGGTGACTCAACTTTGTATAACAATGTTCAAATACAGGGTTAGTTAGTTTATATCAAATACAAGCAGCTTTTAAGATTATTCTATAAATATTATTACAGACACATGAACAATCTTACAAACACAATTGCATAAGGTAAAAATTTTCTAAAGAACAACATAGCAATTAACATGTTAAAAGCTTCAAAATGCTTATACTTATTAATACTTATCCTTACATTTACTTATACAATATACAGGGTGGATAAAAAAATCATTAAGTTCATTTTTTTGAATTAAAAAATAAAATAAAATTTTGTTTGGGAACTGCTGATGATACATAGAAAATGCATTTAAGCTGTAGAAGGTTATTACCTAATTGCAAAGTAAATCCAAAGTGACAAACACGTAAAAACTTGTCTGGTTTGTGATAACAACAACAGACTGAATAGAAATTACTGACCTACCTAATAGTATTGGTTTGTGGCAGGTGATAAGAAATTGTTTTGCACTTCTATCTTACTCTCCTTTGCATAACATGTCTTTGAACTCAAATTTTGGTATTATCCTGCGGTACTCAAACAATTTTCGGTCAAATTTTCAATTATTATTTTCTCATATCTTAAGAGTCCCACTGACAAAGAAATGTTTTTTCTAGTTTGTATATATTGTAATCTACCATCGGATTTAATATTTGTACCTATACACCCTGTATATTTGACATTTAAACAAAAATAAATTATGCATTCAAACGGTTTCCTTCTTATGTGTATGCATACTCCTTATATGTCGTTGCAGGTTCAGCTTCCGTGCACTTTCAAATTCACACTTATCGCATTTGAAGGGTTTCTCTCCTGTATGAGTGCTCATATGCATTCGCAAGTTAGACTTTTGTGCACTTTCAAAGTCACATATTTTGCAATTAAAAGGTTTTTCTCCTGTATGAGTGCTCATATGTGTTCGCAAGTGAGATTTTTGTACAGTTTCATAGTCACATATACTGCACTTGAAGGGTTTCTCTGCTGTATGAGTGCTCATATGTATTCGCAACTGATTCTTTTTTATACTTCCATAGTCACATATTTTGCATTTGAAGGGATTTTCTCCTGTGTGAGTGCTCATATGCCCTCGCAAGCCATCCCTGTGTGCACTTTCAAAGTCACACTTATCACACTTGAAAGATTTATCTCCTGTATGAGTGCTCATATGTGTTTGCAAGTTGGACTTCTGTGCACTTTCATAGTCACATATTTTGCACTTGAAAGGTTTTTCTCCTGTATGAGTGTTCATATGTTTTCGCAAGTGAGATTTCTGTACAGTTTCATAGTAACACATGCTGCACTTGAAAGGTTTGTCTCCTGTATGAGTGCTCATATGCATTTGCAAGCTATTTTTGTGTGCACTTTTGTAGTCACACAGCCTGCACTTGAAAGGTTTTTCTCCTGTGTGAGTTCTCATATGTGTTCGCAAGTGAGATTTTTTTACAGTTTCATAGTCACAGATAGTGCATTTGAAGGGTTTCTCTCCTGTGTGGGTGCTCATATGCATTTGCAAGCTATTCTTGTGTGCAGTTTTATAGTCACACATATTGCATTTGAACGGTTTCTCTCCTGTGTGGGTGCTCATATGTCTTTGCAAGCTATTCTTGCGTGCACTTTCAAAGTCACATTTATCACACTTGAAAGGTTTATCTCCTGTATGAGTGCTCATATGTGTTTGCAAGTGAGATTTGTATACAGTTTCATAGTCACAGATACTGCATTTGAAGGATTTATCTCCTGTATGAGTGCACATATGCATTCGCAAGCTATACTTGTGTGCAGTTTCATAGTCACATATTTCGCACTTGAAAGGTTTCTCTCCTGTATGTGTTCTCATATGCCTTTGCAATTTGTTCTTCAGTATGCTTCTGTAGTCACATATACTGCACTCGAAGAGTTTCTCTCCTGTATGAGTTCTCATATGCCTTCGCAGGATAGTTTTTTGTGCACTTTCAAAGTCACATACATTGCATTTATATAACTTTTCCTCAGTATGAGTTTTAACACTCCGACGCATGACGCACTTTAATGAAGGTTCTATTATTACATGATCTTCATTGTTACTACAGATTTCAGCTTTTATATCTAATTCTTCATGTAATTCCAGTTTAATGGACCGCTTATTATCATATTCAGCATCACACTTTAATTCGGACGTTTCTGAAGGTAATTCCGATGTTTGCATCTCTTCCTGTTTTACTGTAACACATAGACATGTATATAAGTGGCTTATTGAATATTACGTAAGTAACTAAACTAGGTCAAGGTGATTTTAAATAGACGGCTAAATTTTCCCGGTTTATAAATTAGTAACAATTAAGAAATACAGTATAGTGTCGTTAATCCGAACGTCTAATTCAGCGCAATTGTTAGTACTGAAACGAATCCGCGAACTTGCAGCCAAGAAAAGGTTTGCGATATCAGTTCAAAAGAAGATCTCCGATTATTTTCGTGCAGATAACTAAAGTTGCATATCTATATTACATATGTAAATATGTACGTATATTTGATTAAGAATTTGAATTTTAGTTTTGTATTTACAGAAATATATTCCTTTTGAGTTCTGGTATGCAGGTGTTTCATTTCTTGTATCGTATACTCGTATTTTCAACTATTTAGCAGCAATATTTGATAAGCCGAACGACCTTCGGTCCCAATTAGTTCGGATTATCAAAGCTCTACTGTAATTGTTTTACCGCATATCTTTAAACTACTTATATTTGGTAGATTTGAATGGATGTGTTCATAATATTATAAAGGGTTTACATGTGCATAGACTTACTGGCATGCCAGTAATGAGTCATGCACCATAGCGAAGTAAAATTAAGAAAACTTTTACTGGTGCGAAAGTTGCACATGCACATGTAAACCCTCTATTATAGTTGCTACCAATTAAGAAATAATTAAAGGTCTACCGCACATCATTAAACTACTAATATTTGGTAAATTTTAATGGAAATTTTCATATTATTAGAGTTACTACAAATTGCATTGGCATGCATTGTAATAATACCGACACTTTCTTATAATTGTTTTGTAAAAGGAAACACTCTTTTATTATATCATTTATTAACACTATTTAACTTAGAATTGATTTTACGTCTATATTGTAGATTTACCATTTGTTTCCAACTCACTCTGATATACTTCTTCCTTGACTTCAGTTTGATGCAAGACATCGCCTGTATAATCTGTAAAATTTGATAGCAAAGTCACACTGTCAACATTGGGTTTGACATCTTCATTCATATCAAATAAACTATTCATGTTGATAGGCACGGGTTTTGCTGTAGTAAACAATGATTCTTCTTCGTCATCTGCCTGTTTATAAGTCAAGGGGGTTAGGTGAGTAAACAATTTAAATATACTAAATTATAATTGTATAAAGTGAATATCACTCACCTTATAAAATCGTAGTAGTAAAAAATGTTATTACTGTTAGTCAAGTACTCTTTAACAGCACTTTGTTATATAGAATAATTTTTAGGTCTGTGATAATATTCTTTCAGGTTAAGTGATATGGGGGTGTCTTTAGGTTTTTTGAACTACTTTCAATCCTTGTACAAGATGAATCAAAAAATAGTGTAGCAACCATTGTGGTAAGGCGGTTGCAACTTACTTAAAACAGTTCACAGGGCAAATGAAGTGAAATTAATATTTTAAGTTTAATCTTATCTCAACTGACTTAACCCTTAACCGGGAAGGTGGAATTTTTGTGTACAAACGGTCATGTAGCGTCTGAGAGACGATCACTTTAAGCGATCAATAAATGCAACAAATGTTATAACCTTTCTTTTATTTATAATGAAAACCAAAGTACACATTTATTACTATAAGAAAATAACTAAATTAGCTTCTGGTTATACATAAAACATATCATTAGCAAAATGTAAGTGCAACTCAACACCTTCATAAACTGGCACGAACTTTAATATTTTGAAAAACACAATAAAACCTTAATGAAAAAACAATATTATGGCAAACAGATTGCGATATAATAAAAGACTCCATATTCTGTATACAATTTTAGCTACAGGAACGGACACATGGCGTCTGACAGACTACAAGGCACTAATTTAATTTAATAATGTTTTGTATAATAACGCCAGCGTCCTGTAAGTGGGATGACAGATAGTCCACCAATAGTGTGAAGATTAGATGATGTGACAGATTTGTAGGCGGTTTCATACTATTAAAAGTTAGAAATACAGTATCGCCAATACAGTTTTCCGTTTTTCAATATTGGTTATCTGTAGAATTCAACAGGTTTATCTTTACTTATGAAAATTGTTTATAATTATATTCACTACATTTATTTAATAGCGGATAATATGCACGACAAAATTGAAATATATCTGTGTATATATATATATATATATATATATTGCTATGTACACCTTTCCTATGTGCTGAATGTACTAGCTGATTTCAACTCAATGCTCAATGAACTCTCACCTTACTGTTTCGCCTCGGCTTAAACTTCTCTTCTCAGGGTTTCGTGGCTTCCTTTATGCTTCTATATCTTTAAATATGTATATTCAAACACTTCAATAAAACTGCTTGTAGCATAACTTTGTTTAATTGATTAAATCTTACAACATTTGAAATGTATAGTGCCAAATATAATTCGTTGGATGATAATTTAAAATAATTTGATTGCTCGGGTGTGATTTACAGGGCGAAGCCCGATCACACCCCCGCTTTATTCAAATCTCGGAATTCGAATAAATATTTTCCACCCTTATATATCCATAACCATAACAACCCTGCTTTTATAATACTTGCCCTATTGGAGCTCACCCTTTTGATCACATGAACATATTTACGTTCGCCATTCGAACTTGATTATTCCAACGCTACCTCCAATAGAACAACCATTTAAAAATCCACTAGCACATGAATACCTAATGAGGAGATCCATAAGTAAAAATATGTACACACACTTACATGCAGTGCACTGACGGTACACCTACGACCTGCTCATAAAGTTACCATAGCAATATATATATATATATATATATATATTGCTGTAGTATACCCCTACCTTAATACGTAGAACACTCAAAGAAAGAAATTACCTCTATAGTTAATAAACTTAATCCCAAGATAAAACAACGTATTAAGATTAGTGAAGGTAAATCACAATCTATACCACGGCTATATGAGACTCTCGGGGTAAATGCTGTATTAAGAACTCACTACAACACTATTTAATTTAGAAAATTGATGAATGTACGGAAAACATTATAAGGAAGTCGTAATTTAAAAATCCATATCATGAGTACCCTTTGATTTTACAAAATTTTAAACTATAATCTAAATATATAAATGGCACTATTGAATTTTCACTTTTGCTGTCAAACTTAAAATTTCAAATGTCACCCACCTTATTCGTCGTCACAAAAACTAATCGCTAATCTCCTTCTTCAGTAATCCTTTCCAAACTGCTCCAAAACACTCCCACCAGCTCTCCAAATCTTCATCAATTTCCACTTTGGCTCAAATAACTTCTCCAACTTCTCTTGGATGTAAATTGTAGTAGAACTTTCAAATAATTATTCTTGTTCAAGTAGAAATTTAAAAAAAATATGACTGTCGTTCTTTAGCAATTTATTCACCAGCTTAGACAAGATGCTTTACAATATTCGAAGTAACAAAATTCTATAACTACCTCCAAAGACACCCCTCTTTATTAATATAATTTGCCCGTAACTCACAAAATAATAATTTTTATACGAAGAACATAAAATTGACACAGCTTTCGTTTTTTTCTAATATTTTTCGTAACTAATAAATAAATTTTTATTTTCCCCAATTACCAAATTTTAAAAACACAACCTCCTATCTATAAATAAATTACATGATATCAACAACCATCGGAACAACGCATGTAATGGATAAGAATTACGAAACATTAATAATAAATAAATAAATGATCTAAAATATGTATTAGAATAGATTTAGGCCGAAAAAGAAACAGATTATAGAAAGTTCCAAATCACACATCATCCCTGGTTTATTATCAGGATAAACTTTATTGAAGAAAAATAAAATGTTGAAGCACCTTCAGACCCCAATACGATATCACAATAATATATAGCTCCCTTCGGTAATTGCACTTGTGATTTTCAACTCATAAATCAATGATCTCTCACCTTGCAGTAATACCTCGGCTTTAACTTC